>JAESVK010001439.1:276409-292287 GCA_017140935.1 Hamamelis virginiana | reverse complement strand
CTAATTGACTCTTCGATAAGAGTATCTCCAATACATTCTTGCCATTTAAGGTGTCAATACCAAAATTTACCACTCCAAAATGGCAACATATAACAACAATTTCATATTTTGACATCTATGTGTTCCAATGCATTAGTGTCATATTTTGGCATTTTCCACCTGTTTGACATGACACAAGTGACAGCTATGTACCATTTGAGGTATACACTTTGGCTGCCCTTAATGCCAACGCCAAAAGTTGGCACCCAATGGTATATACTTCAAATGGCATACCATTAAAGATGCTCTACTTGATAGATTATCAATTCTGTTATTAATACTATCAAAAACTTTTTCTAGGGATGACAACAAGACGAGTTAAACAGGTAACCCATCATGTGTTTCTCAAACTTTTAGCTTGCATGTCGCCACATAGATGTAAGGCCTTAGACAAGGCTAGTAGAGATTTCCTTTGGAGGTTTACTCCTGAGAAAAGGAAAATGCTCTAGTTGTTTGGGACGAGGTCACTAAAGATAAACAAGATGGTGGCCGGGCTAAGGGCCCGTTTGGATTAACTTTTTTTTAAATTCTACTAGATTTAAGAGATGGAGTGACAATCACTTCTACACAATATGAGGAGTGATAAAAATATTGACCAAATTTTAATATTAAAAGTGATTTGAGGCAAAAGTTAGGGGCCCAACTTTTGTCACAATCACTTCTACTATAAAAAAATTAATATACGAAGACGCGATTTGACTACAACTCTATGGGCCTGCTTGGAAAATTTGAAAACTATGTCTGATCAATTCTGATCGATCTCTTTCTATTATATGGTCTTTATGTAAACCAGTTTATAGTTGGTTTGAAAAAAAACTGTGTTTATATCTTATTTTTTGAATAATATTAAACTGATTTACAGAAGAAATGCACTTACCAAATAGTAATCGATAAAAATCAGACATATTTATTCTTAGCTGGTCAGATTTTTAAGTCTGCCAAATAACCCCAAATTAAAGAAATAAATGAATAAATAGTTATCTAAAAGTGATTTTAGAAAAGCTAATCCAAACGGACCTTAAGTATTAAAAATACTCAGGCGGCTAATAAATCATCCCCTGCCAAATTTAATTAAGTGGAGATTAATCACTGAGTCAAAGACCTTGGGCCTGCTTTAATAACAATCCTTGCCCTGGCAATTTTAACTCTTTCTAGGATTGTGTGCTACATTTTTTAACTGCCAAAGATATTTTATTTCAATGCGCAGATGAGTTGGCAAAGAAAGGCTGTGTGGTTTCTAGGATTGTGTGCTACAAATTACATTTTGATCTCTCAACTATTACCAATTTATGTTTTTGCACCCCGTAGTTTTGATTTAAATACATTGACTCCTATAGTTTTGATTTATAATACTTCACCCTTTTATTAAGAGTCATTTGATTCTTTGATCGAAAAATGGTGTTAGGCTTGTTTTTCTTTTTCTTTTTTTAATGTAATATTTATCTTAGATTGTTAATTAATGTATCCTTTCAATGCTCAGTCAAAGAAAAACTTTTTGACAAACATAAACATTTTGCTCACCACTTCACCAGAACGATATCGGCTGTTCCTCCGTCAATGGAGTGGATGATAAAATCATTTGGTCTTATAACATTCAAGAATGGTTCTTACTCTGTTTGCTCAGAAAATATGTGGTAGCTATTGATGTATTTGCTTCCTCATACCATTCTCTTCTCCATACATGGAAACAGTTAGGGTCTGTTTACTTCGCGAAAATTTTTATAATTTTTATTTTTTGTGAAAATTTTTTAAAAACAGTTTTCATTTTCAGTTTTCAAAATTTAGAAAATGTGTTTACTTTGCAAAAATTAAAAATGTTTTCAAAATCTAAAAATAGTGTAAATGTGTTTACTAAAACTATATATTATCTTTATATGTTCTATTATTTTCATTTTTTGGTTTTATAGTTGGTCTACATACTTTTTTCCATATTTATAAGCATTGCCACGATATAATCCTTGTTTAATTTTCAGTTTTTGTGAAAATACAAAAAACGTCTTTTTGATGTTTTCGTATTTTCTTAAAAACTGAATTCATTTTCTTGAAAATATTTTCATTTTTTACAAGTAAACGCATTTTTTAGGCCATTTTCTGTTTTTATTGAAAATGAAAATGAAAATTGTGAAAATTTTCACGAAGTAAACAAGCTTAATGATTTTGAAGTTTGGTGGATTTTGGCTATGGGTGGCAAATGGGTGGGTATGGGCGGGTTTAGGTTGGGCCTAAATGGATTGGGCCACAAAATGACCATAACCCATTTATAACCCATTTAACTAGTACCATGTCTTGACCCATTTAGACCCATGCCCATATATCTGGGGTCAACCCGACCCACAAACCCATATATCATGGATCGACCTTTTTATAAAAAAAAAAAATTAAAAAAAGAAGAAGCATATACATGCCAACAAAAAAACTTAAAATAAAATAAAATTGTCACATTTAACATGTCATATTTATCTAACGGTCGATTTTTAAAAATATATTCTACAACTGATCCTACAGAAGCGCAGAATGCCAAAACATATAAAACTGAAGATTTTTTGACATAATGGCACATGAATCTCTTTTTGGCCAAATGTTTACAGGTCATTTTTTTGACATCCAACAGTACTTCCTCCATGTGTTCTTCACATGCCACAAAGATTGTTTTTGGTGCTTCATATGTGCCTCGTTGAGTATAGGAATAACTTGCATATGTGACACAGTAATTAGCAATATTAAAAGGATGTTTATTTAATTACAAGAAACCTCTATAAATGCAAAATCATGCTTAGCCAAAATTTTTGGCTATGGTCGGCTTTAGTTTGAAGGGGCTAGAAACCTTCCATAAAGCAATCACTTCGTGATATCTATATATATATATATATATATATATATATATAATGCAACTAATGTTATTTAGCTAGTAACATTATGCAACTAATGTTTTTCTCTTTTATCTAATGACCGATACAAATATATCATTTGGAATCAGGGTCGGCCCAAAGGGCAAGCAAGCAATGCTGTTGCTTTGGGCCCCCCAAATTTTGTTAAAAATTAGGGCTCTCAATGACCTCTATTTTCTTGGCAGCCAAATAATTCAAAAGTCAATTAACGACATCTTCACATTAGCTTTTAAAATGACTTTTAGAACTCAAAATTCCACTTGATATAAGGACCTATTTATGTTAGTTTTTTTCTAAAATCATTTTTGAATAATTATCTCTTTATAATTATATTCAAACTATGTCTTCACATTCAAAATTTTATAGTAAAAATGATTGTGGCATAAGTTGGGATCCTTAACTTTAATTTGCTACAATAACTTTTGGTATTAAAATTTTACCAACGATTATATCACTACTCAAGCTGTCTAGAAGTGATTATCATAACATCCCCTTAAATCAAGTGGAATTTTAGGTTCCAAAAGTGATTTTAAGAAAAACTTATGAAAATGGGGCTTGATTGTGATAACTTGTAGGATGGTTGGCGAAATCTTCACTCTATAAGTAATTGTGACAAAAGTTAGGAGCCCCAACTTTTGCCACAGTCAGTTCTAGCATGAAAAATTTAATAAGTGAAGATATAGTTTAAACAATATAACTCTAAAGATCGAGATTTGTGAAAATAATTAATTTTCCAAAAGTGATCAATTTTAGAAAAAGTTAACACAAACAGGTCTTAAACTTTTCATATATTTTAGCTTTCAAACATCTAAAACTCAAGAAATCATACCATAATTAAAATTTAAAGATCTAAAATTCTAATTTATTTTCCTATCCACATTTTCTCAATAACCAAATGATCCAAAAGCAAGAAGATGAAGAAAAGAGAAGAAAAAGAAAAAAAAAATACAACTTTACTATTGTTGCATTTTCTTATAGTCTATATTTTGGTAATGAAATATGCCACCAAATTTTGTATAAGTATTAGTAAATAAAAAAAATATGTACTTAATATTTATGTACACATTTTTTTTTTTTTTGGTCAAAATATCAATACATAATTACATATAGCAGGGCCTTGTTTTAGGCCAAAAATTGAACCATCTTCATCAAATAGGACAAAACCATCTTAAACAAGTTTCCTTCATCCTATCCTATATAAAAACCTAGATTGGCCATAAAATCTGCATCAAGATCGAGGGTATGTTGAAGCATACACCTCTAGTTTCTCTTTAATAGCACTCTGCAATCCTCAATGATAACTCAACAGGGATGATGTTTAGAGCATTAGCCTTGGACAGAACAGTACTGATTTCTGCTTTAGAATTTGACTCCAAAATACTTTTCTTTCTTGAATTGCCTTTTTCCACAATTTATTACTAAACCTCCCATGATTTTCATGAGACGTCGAACCAAAAGACTAGTGGTAGTTCTAATGCTGCGAGTGAAACCAATTATCCATTCCCCTCTCTCACCTTGCAAACAACTCCCAACACCTGCCAGTCCTAGGTTCCCTTTACCTATGAATCATTAATGTAGCATAATCCCTAAGGGTATGTTTAGATTGAAAGAATTGGAGAGGAGAAGGGAAGATAAGATAAGAGTTAAATAACTCTCTCTTCCATAGATACGGAAGAAAGTTATATAACTTTCTCCCCAACCTGTTTGGATAGTTTTTACGAGAGAAGAGAAGCAAAAATTGTAAGGTATAAATTCCAATATTGCCCTCACTTACTCTACTACATAAAAATGATACAAGCTTTACTCTAAAATATTAATACTAAGCTTGTGTAAAAATTTATTTTGGGAGCCATCAAAGACTCACGGATAGTTATTCTCATTTAAAAAAAAAAAAAGCGCTATTGTATGGGTTTATATGAATATGGGCATAATTGGGATTATGAAAAATTTGCATGGGCAAAGCAGTTAATTGGTAGAGATTTGGAGAGAACGAAATTGGCTCCTCTTTCCCTCCCCTTTCTTTCCCCTTCCCTTCCTTTCTCTCCCATGTTGGCTAGCCAAACCAGAGAAATGGAAAAAAACTAATGTAGTTTTTCTTCTCCTCTCTTCAACTCTCTTAATCCAAACAGGCTGTAAGGCTCCGTTTGGTTCCCTAGAATCATTCTCGGAGCCCGATTCTATTGTTTGGTTGTCAACATTCCCGGGATGGTTATTGTCCAGAATTAAGCATATGGGACAAGGGCCAAGGGTCCGTCCATGAAAAGTTCATAAATTCAAAGACGATGCATCCGTCGGTGAAAGTCTGTAAACCTTGAGGACTTACCCCTATTGTTACTTGGGTCTTTTAGCTTCACTGAGCCAGAAGCTGGTTAGTCTAAACCAGTGATTGCATGAGAATAAGTTGACTGGAGGTTGAGTCAAGGGACTAGCAGTGATTGCATGAGAATAAGTTGAGGATAGATGCATGCGCATAGCATCTAGGTCAAGATTTGTATTTGGATAACGAGACTTATGGTTTATGCATATTTTTAGATAGCAACATAATTTATCATTTTAAACATTCAATCCACTTATGTGCCAGGGTAAGGCATTGTTTTTATTTTTGAATATTGTATGCTTGGGTATTATGCTTGATCATTCCATATCATGTGTTTATTTTCTTATGGATATTAGGAATGAGCTAGTACACAATTGAATTTTAAATCAAATGGCTTTTAAAAAATTCCATTATTTAATCAACATTATTTATATTTTGCTTCAATATTGTGATGTGACAACCCTTCAGGTGAGGTGTTACAAAAGTGATGCATTTACAGGAAACTAACACAAACTCAGTTTAATAGGGTGTAAACGGTCCGGGTTGGCAGGTTTGGAAGCATAAAATGAGCCAACCCAATTCTAACGGCCCACTAAAATGCCAACCCATTGAAAAGACCAACCCAAGCCAACCCAAACCACACGGTTTGAGCGGTTTGAGCGGTTTGAACGGGTTGAACAGGCTCTTAATCTAAAAAAATAAAATAGTAATACTTTTAGGGATTCTAACTTAGTAAAAATATTAACCATGTTTTTCTAGGTTATGTTTCCTAACTTGCACCTACTAAAAGTCACGAGTAAAGATCTTGAACTATAAAAAATAATCCTCAATAGTAATATTTTTCTAGGTTATGTTTCCAACAATCCTTAATAAAAAACTATGCAAAGTCACTCATAATTCAAGTAAAATTATAAAAAAATACATCTCAACATTATAGTAAAACTATGCAAAGTCATTCATAATTCAAGTAAAACTATATAAAAATATGAGAAACTCCTAACCTGGTGGGTGTTGCTAGTATTTTGAGTTTTGTTTCCCAAGTCCCAACTAGTGTCCACCAAAACTCCAAAAGTCACCAATAAGATAATGAGTAAAGATCTTTGCTCTATTTCGAAGCCAGATAATAGTGAAGGGGGGTGAGTTGATGCTTTTGTTTCAAAGGTTTATCTAGAAAGCAAAAATGCCAATTCAGGTGCAGGTTTTTGCTCAGTCCTTGGCTCTTAAAAAGATTAATACCAATGATTCAGAAGAGGAGGCTCTCGATTTGTTTATATGCCCCAGTGGTGTGTGTTATGTAATACAATGGAGGAGAGTGTAGATCATTATTTAACTAACATTATGACCTTATATAAAGCAGCTTTAGAAAGGATTTGTGTAGCTTAAGCAGTTGAAACAACGCTTTGTTTTGAGTCAAGTTGAGTGGAACCTTCAAATGCACTGCATAGTTTTATACAATAAGATCCTAATGCACAATTGCACATGCTCATACAAACTCTCTACACAGCCAAATGATAAGGGAAAACAGAGCATGCAAGCTCAGTTTGGTTGCTGAGAAAAGGCAAGAAAATAAAGAGAGAAAAAAATCGTTTTTGGTTTCCTATTGTTGGAAACCAAAACAATTAAAAACAGAAGACCCATAGTTTTCTTTTCAATTTTCTCAGCCACCAAACAGAGGGTTACAACTTACAAGATAAATCCAACATAAACCCTTTAAAATTTCATACCTTTTTGGAAGGGTTAATAGGAAACCCAAAAAAAAAAAAAAAAAATTAAACTAACAAGACCAAAAATTTTCTTTTTCTTTCTTCCATTTTTTCTCAGAAACCAAACGGATTACAACTTACAAGATAAAACCAACATAAACCCTTTAAAAATAAAATCCGATACCTTCTTGGAAGGGTCGGATCGGATAAAAGAGGGGATGCGGAGGCGATTAACATCGGGTTTTTGGCCGTAAATTGATCGGAATTCTTGAAGAGAGAGATCGATTTCGGAGTTGGGTACAGTGTAGCCTCTGTCTCTAAGCATCTCTAACATAGTTCTTCGTGATAGGTAGTATCTGTGACTCTCTACACTACCTTCGTCCATGTAGCTGCTCAAGTAAGTTCCCCATTCTCCCCCATTACCATTTCCATCAAACCCATCAAAATCCATCGCTTGGGTTTCTAGGGTTTTACAGGTGGAGGAGGAGAGGAGCTACTTACCGCCGGTTAGCCTGGACAATGCCGGCGAGCCTGAACAACTCCGGTGAGGATGGTCTGGTCGAGGAGTGAAGGTCGATTGGTCGAGGGGATGGAGGCGGGAGACCGGGAGTGTCGAGTGACTGAGGAAGGAAATTGGGGGCTAGCGTTTAATCGATATATATATATATATATATCAAAATGACGTCGTTTTGACCTAATAAATTATAACGGCCCATTCCGAGTTTAACGACCGGGTTATGTATTTGGACTATGGTTGGCCCGTTGAACCGGGCTTAGATTTTTTATGGGTTGGATTGGACCATTTTAAATTTAAAACTGGGCCAAACCATTATAAATGGCTGGTTTGGGCCGGTTCAGCGGGTTGGTTGGTTCTTTTTCACCCCTAAGTTTATTGAGGAAATCTTCATTTTTTTTTTTTTTTTTGTGTGAAAGATGCACCAGTTTTCATAAATATGCTTCAGTTTTATAAGAAACTCACCAATTTAATGAGAAATGTATCTATTTGTTATGGAAGTCATCATTTTTACTTTGGCATACAAAGAAAAGTATCAGTTTACTGAGAATGAATATGTTTTCTATGGCATGCATTAGTTTAGTGAGAAATTCTTTAGTGAAAATGCATTAGTTTTCATAGGCATGCTTAAATTTTACCAAAAAAAAAAAAAAAACTCATCATTTTAATGATAAATGCATCAGTTTTCTGAGGTGGTTGGAGTTGTAGTGTTCAATTTGATCAAATCCTTCTCCTTTTCTTCAGTTCTCTAAGCCTCAAATGTTCCAAGAGAAATAGAGTTTTAAGGTGTGCAATTGTTGGGAAAAATTCATCTTGAAAAAAAAAAAATTATAACAGATTAACCAAAAATTTTGAATTTCTGGTTGAAAAAAAAGGACATTTGGGTCTAAAAGAAAAGGCTTGAACTTTTGGGTAAAAAAACTTAAATTGGGACTTAGAGATAATTTTATCTTCTTTATTTTATTTTATTCTGTAGATACTAATTCATTTACACTATGTTTGGATTGAGAGAGTTGGAGAGAAGAGAAGAGAAGAGAAACTTTTTAGTTTCTCTCGTTTGGATTGAGAGAGTTCGAGAGAAAGGGAGGAGGGGGGGAGAAAGGGGAGAGAAAGAGGAGAGAAAAGGAGACTGATTCATTTCTCTCCAAATCGGAGAGAAATGGAGAGAAGATAAGAGAAAGGGTTTAAGTGAGGGTAGTTTTACTATTTTGCCCTTTCTCTTCCTTTTTTAATTTTTATTTTCTTTTTATGTAAGTAAGGGCAATATTGAAATTTATACCTTAAAATCTTCTCTTTTCTTCTCTTATGAAGGCTATCCAAACAGGGTGGAGAGAAAGCCATTTAACTTTCTCTAGCTCCTCTCTATTCAAACAAGGTGGAGAGAAAATCATTTAACTTTCTTTTCTGTTCTCTTCTCTTAATGAGTTTCTTTTATCTTCTCTCCAACTCTCGCAATCCAAAAATAGTATTAGAAATTGAACTCAATTTTTTAAAATAATTATATATTGTATATTTAATATTTTAAAACCTCCCCTTCATAAATAAAACTATAAAAGGACCGTTGCGCTTTGGAGGAGTGTGTATCAGAGAGTTTAGAGAGAGAGACTTAACGATGATAATCTCCGGGAAAAGAAGAGTTGAATCGGTGGAATACTCGTCGGCGGCAGAGGAAATCGCCGGCAATGAAGATCTGTTGAGAGAGATTCTCTTCCGTCTGCCTGTAAAGTCTCTTCTCCGTTTCGAATCCGTATCCAAAAAATGGTTCTCTGTCATCTCCCATCCCTATTTCACTCAGAACTACAGTCGCCGCCGGAACTCTAATTTCC
Source organism: Hamamelis virginiana (assembly GCA_017140935.1). Taxonomy (NCBI): domain Eukaryota; kingdom Viridiplantae; phylum Streptophyta; class Magnoliopsida; order Saxifragales; family Hamamelidaceae; genus Hamamelis; species Hamamelis virginiana. Next base: position 283,000 of record JAESVK010001439.1, on the reverse strand, counting down.
AACCCTCCGGCCTTCTGTTGAACCACAAATACGCTGGATTTCAGTTCGTTCCTTTCAACGACAATGGCAATCAATCTAGGGTTAGTCTTTCGTATTCTCATGAGGTTCTACAAAATATCAGGATTTCACAGTCTTGTAATGCATTACTCATTTGTCATATATATTCTCTGGTTGCTTCAATCACTATATATGCAATCCTACTACCAAACAATTCACTGCTATTCCTTACCCTAATTCTGCATTTAAGGTTGGTGTGGTTTCTATTAATTTAGCTTTTGATCCTTTCAAATCGCCTCATTATAAACTCCTCTGTATTCGGAAAGTTCATGGACAAAACCTCAGCACTTATCGAGCTCACTTGTATTCATCAGAGAGTGGGTTTTGGAGAAACCCCATTTCAGCTGACCCTTTAATTTTCACTGCACCAGATGCTATCGACTTTAATTGCTCTGTCTATTGTAATGGGGCAATTCATTGGTATGTTATGGGGGTACTTCTTTGTATTTCAATACCCATACAGAGCGCTTGAAACCAATGCCGATGTGGGCATTACCACCGGATTCTGATTACCCTGAAGGTCGGTATTTTGGAGAGTCTAGAGGCCATTTGCATTTAATTGTGATTGAGGAACCCTCTGCTATGGAATTTGATATTTTGGAGTTGAAGACTGATTATTCCGGTTGGTTCATAAGATACCATGTCGATCTTAATGCTGTAACGAGTATGCACCCTGAGATAATTTGGTATCATAATGAGCTTTTTAATGCATTTTCTGCACTGTGTTACTCGAGCGGAGAAAGAAGAGGAGTCGACACTTGTGGTATTCATATCTGGTAAAGCCATGTCCTTTAATCTTCACAAGAAGACATCAAAGAAGCTTTGCGATTTAGAGCCTCGTGAATGGTATGATGCCTATCAATACATTGAGACCCTCTTTCGTTTTTGAGCTCCAGTCGATCCCTTTTGCTTGGACTGCATTTTGGTGGTAAGAAGCTAGCTGAATATTATTGTGTCTGCTTATCTCAAAATTGTTGACATTCATTCTAATGCAGTAAAGTTTTGTTTATAGTATTCTAACTATTGTGATATATATAACTAGTTTTTTTATTATGGTCATGGTTGCCTTTTCTTATAGTTTGTTTTATACATGCTTAATTATTAGTTCATGATTCTCTAGTTAACCCATCTGAAAAAGAAGTTTGAATGTAAAAGTTGCATCCTTCGGAAGCTCAACCATCTGTTCAAAATGAAGGATTAGAGAATCGGGACTCTGAATAATGAAGAATAAAACATTGGTTCGAAATTTCTTGATGATGTCTAACATGGAACATGAAGCAAATGTAGGCATATTGTTTATGCTAAATTCTGGTAAATGTCAAATCTTGCTCTACCCACATGGAACTAGGCTGTACAGAATTCCTTCTGCAATAACTTTGCAGGCTCTTTGCTTCACAAGCCATTGAACTGAGCTTGCTTTGAGGCTAAACTTCCCTTGAACTGAGCTTGCTAAGCCAGAAAGCGTTCAAACCTTATTAGATCGAAAGAAAAGTTGCATTCTCAAATCAAATTCTAAGAATTTGAGCTATTTGGGTCGAGTGAGTATTGAAAATTTAAATCCGACTTATATTGAATTTGAGCTATTCAATACTCTAATATGGACAAATTTAAATCTGACTTATAAAATAAAAATGGTTGGGGTGCATTTGATCTGTAAAATGAATTCGAAACAATTTTCTGAAATAAATTTAATTAATTATAGACAAAAGTGTGGGACAAAGATTACTCGAAAAGGATAAATGATCCTATCAACATATGCTTGCTTATTTATAGTAACAATGTGTTAAATAGGTAATATTGGGGTACGTATATTGAAAAACTAACCGTTCGATTAAATATTATTCTTATACATGCAAAAAATTACAGTGATGTAACATTTGGTTTTTCGAAAAAAAAAAAAAAAAAATCTGTAATAAACTATGTAAGTTTTTAATGGTCACAGTTTTACACATTATGTATTTTAAGATACTGACTTCGGATATTTATGATTTTTGGTATGCATGACATTTATAAGAAGAGTATTTAATCCAACGGTCTGTTATTCAAAACACATATTGCATAATTAATTAGAAGCGCGCATTATATTAACTTTAACTAAAATTAGCATATGTGCACAAAATTGGATTGACCCAAAGAAATATAAAAACAATAATGCATTATAAACCATCTTAAACAATTTTCCTTCATCCTATCCTATATAAAAACCTGCATCAAGATCGAGGTATGTTGAAGCATACACCTCTAGTTTCTCTTTAATAGCTCTCTGCAATCCTCAATGATAGCTCAACAGGGATGATATTTAGAGCATTAGCCTTGGACAGAACAGTACTGACTGCTGCTTTAGAATTTGACTCCAAAATTCTTTTCTTTCTTCAATTGCCTTTTTCCACACTTTATTAAACCTCCCCTGATTGCAACGAGACAAACCACAAGACTAGTGGTAGTTCTAATGCTGCCAGTGAGACCAATTATCCATTCCCCTCTCTCATCTTGCAAACAACTCCCAACACCTGCCAGTCTTAGGTTCCCTTTACCTATGCATCATTAATGTAGCATAATCCCTAAGGGTATGTTTAGATCGAGAGAATTGGAGAGAAGAGAAGAGAATCTCATTAAGAGAAGAGAAGAGAAGATAAGAGTTAAATAACTTTCTCTCCTCCCTGTTCGGATAGATAGGGAAGAAAGTTAAATAACTTTCTCTCCTCCGTTTGGTTCCCCAGAATCATTCTCAGAGCTCGATTCTATTGTTTGGTGATCAACATTCCTGGGATGGTTATTGTCCCGAATTAAGCATATGGGACAAGGGCCAAGGGTCTGTCCATGAAAAGCTCGTAAATTCAAAGACGATGCATCCGTCGGTGAAAGTCTGTAAACCTTGAGGATTGACCCCTATTGTTACTTGGGTCTTTTGGCTTCACTAAGCCAGAAGCTGGTTAGTCTAAATCAGCGATGGGTCCTGCAGGTCGGGTATCCCAGTTTTAGGAAAGAAAATTGATGTGTGTTATGAAGACTAATTTGATTACTTTATTTATTTCAAATGTTTGTTTAAATATTTTATGTATAAAAAAATATCATATTATTACTTAAGACTTACTAATATTTTTATTGTGCGTTGTTGCTCCTTAATGTGTATTCAACGGACAAACATGTCTATGGACGTGGATGATGCGCCAGGAGGAATGTTTAGTTGACTGGAGGTTGAATCAAGGGACTAGCAGTGATTGCATGAGAATAAGCTGAGGATAGATGCATGCGCATATATAGCATCTAGGTCAAGATTTGTATTTGGATAACGAGACTTGTGGTTTATGCATATTTTGAGATTGTAACATAATTTATCATTTTAAACATTCAATCCACTTATGTGCAGGATTGTTAGCATTGTTTTTATTTTCGAATATTGTATGCTTGGGTATTATGGTTGATCATTCCATATCATGTGTTTATTTTCTTATGGATATTAGGAATGAGCTGGTATACATTTGAATTTTAAATAAAATGGCTTTTAAAAAATTCCATTATTTTATCAACATTATTTACATTTTGCTTCAATATTGTGATGTGACAATCCTTTGGGTGGGGTGTTACAAAAGTGATGCATTTACTGGAAACTAATGCAAACCCAGTTTATTGAGGAAATCTTTTTTTTTTTTTTTGTGTGAAAATGCACCAGCTTTCATAAATATTCTTCAGTTTTATAAGAAACTCACCAGTTTAATGAGAAATGTATCTGTTTGTTATGGAAGTCATCAGTTTTACTTAGGCATACAAAGAAAAGTATACTGAGAATGAATATGTTTTCTATGGCATGCATCAGTTTAGTGAGAAATTGAAGGAGAGTGTATCAGAGAGTGTAGAGAAAGAGACTTAACAATGATAATCTCCGGGAAAGGATGAGTTGAATTAGTGGAATACTTGTCGGCGGCAGAGGAAATCGCCGGCAATGAAGATCTGTTGAGAGAGATTCTCTTCCTTCTGCTTGTAAAGTCTCTTCTCCGTTTCAAATCTGTATCCAAAAAATTGTTCTCTCTCATCTCCCATCCCTAACTTCCAACCCTCCAGCCTTCTGGTGAACGACGAATACGCTGGATTTCAATTCGTTCCTTTCAATGACAATGGCAATCAATCTAGTGTTAGTCTTTCGTATTCTCATGAGGTTCTAAAAAATATCAGGATTTCTCAGTCTTGTAATGGATTACTCATTTGTCATTCAAATATTTTCTTTGGTTGCTTCATTCACTATATATGCAATCCTACTACCTAACAATTTACTACTATTCCTTACCCAAATCCTGCATTTAAGGTTGGTGTGGTTTTTGTTAATTTAGCTTTTGATCCTGAAAAACCTGATTCCTTATAAATCTACAATACTTCAGAATTTCTCCACAAGAAATCACACATACATGAACATTACACACAAGCAACAAACTAAACTCATTCTTTTAGGAATAACACAACCACCTTGTGAGCAAGAAATACAAATGATATTTCAACTATCAAGAGAGATCCATGAACAAAGCAGAAATCATTCAATCATTCTTGATAGTTATTGCAAATAAATCTAAACACAGTAAATCAACACAAGGAACACAAGATATACGTTGAACCCTTTCGAGAGAAAACCACGGGAGAAACACAGCAATCCACTATGAAAATGAGTTAGAGATTATACCATACACAAGTTCTCACCAATCCCAGGCCTAGCGTACTAAGATCCCTCTCAACTCAAACTCCATGAGTCCCCTTTCTCCATAGCATGCTCAGCAACCAAACCATTTGGTCACACTCTGGATGACTTCATCCAAGAGCCATAAGAAATTTCCTATCTCCATAGAAATCCCTCACCATAGACGTTTAAGAAGTGTTTCCAAGGTTTCTAGACAATCCTAAAAAGGATCAAACTGAATCCATATGATCTATATGAATGAACACAATGATTCTTCAAAAGAAGAACTCTCAAAGCTCACAAGAGCAACTCTAGGGTTAGAGCAACTCTAGGGTTAGAGAGAAGGATGAGGTAATCTGGAGGCTGGCTCTCTACCCTAATTCTTAGAAGAAAACGTATTTATAGAGGAGGTAAATGACCTAACTCAGTTAAGTGAAAAATGAAAGTTAAAAACAGATTTCACGATCTTGGATCGATCCAGGGAGAACTTGGATCGATCCAAATTGGTATGAGATTCTGTAATGATTTTGTAATAGAATCTCATGCTATTGGATCGATCCAGCACACCCTTGGATCGATCCAGGTTTATTGAAAAGCCCAATTTTGTCATTTTGATCAATTTAAGGTCACACACAAAGGATATGAAAGTGTACGAGACATCTAAACCACCTAAACCACCTAAACATGATCACTAGGTCACTAAGTTACTTACCATCCTAGTCAATGGTGAGTTAGAGACAATTGCAATAGCTTCGCGTGAGATCAATAATACACACCCTACTCAAAGTACAACCCAAACCAAGTTTTGAAACGAAACCATGCCAACACACAATTAAAACCTAACAATCTCCCCCTTTGGCAGTTCCGTGACAAAACTAAAATTTAAAAACAAGAGAAAAGAAAATGAACCAAAGAAACCTTGAAACATGATTCACTCCCCCTCACTTGTACAATTACATGAGAATTTACACAATGAACAACTTGGCCAAAAGCCAATGAGCTTCAATTATATTTTCTGAAATCTGTTGAACCTGCAAATACTTCACAAAATACATTATGCAGCATAAAGTGAACTAGATTAAAATCTCAGCAGCATATTGAATAATCAAATGAAGGCTTATCAAGCAAAAACAATAGGAATCAGTGATCCACAATCATTCACATTCATAATCAAAATAACATTAGATGCATAATATTCGGAAATTCAACAGACAGTCATACACAAAGAAAACCCCAGTCAAAATTACCCAACGTTTCTAAACAGACAAATCTCTCCCTAAGCCTAAGCTTCCCAAAAATTCTCCCCCTTTTTGTCACAAACAGACAAAGGGAGTAAAACAAAAAGACACAAAGTATCGACTCAAAAGTCAAAGGCACCACCACCAAAAGTGAATGGATCCTTAAGGGGAGGAGAGAAAGGTGCAGTATCACTCGAGGCTGTAGGTGCAGTAGATGAACCACCTACAATACTCGAACGCTGACTAGACAATAGGCAAATAATCTGATTAAGTTTCTCATCAGTGCGACTCTGACGCACCTCCATGTTAGCCATCCGTTGGTGTAAACCGACAATCGTCAAAGGATATACCACAAGAGCTGGCGGAGCATCTTAAGCAGCTTCATCATGAGGGGCATCGCCATCTGAGTCACTCCCCTGAGTAGGTGGCCTCGACTTCGATTAATGCAAGCCAAATCAATGGGATCACGAGTAGGCTTTTCAGCCTTGTCAGAGGGAGAGGTCTTCACTCCTAGCTTCTTACAGAATTCAGTGATCATAGATCCATATGGTAATGCGGTTTTGATCTCCGTAGCCCTTGCTACTAGCCGAATGGTATCCCAAATTATCTTGGCAAAGTCAATGACAGCGC
>JAESVK010001439.1:223861-243935 GCA_017140935.1 Hamamelis virginiana | reverse complement strand
CATTGGCTTACTGATCATATTCATATGGACATTATTTAAAATTTTTGATGAGTCATGACTCTCTGTTAAATAGCTATTCATGTATGTCTCCGTCTGGAGCTATGCCTTTATATTTTCTTCCATCCTTCTTGTGCATGCATGTCTTGGTTGGTGCTTCCGAGGCTCAAAAATCTGCTCAGGTTCTGTCATGCATTGTCTTAGTAAGGTTTGCATCAAATCAAAGTGACCAAGAAAATTATTTAAAAAAAAAAAAAAAACCTTAGTGAGTCATGACTCTCTGTTAAATTGCTATTCATGTATGTCTCCGTTGGGAGCTATGCCTTTCTATTTTCTTCCATCCTTCTTGTGCATGCATGTCGTACCCCTGCTGCTTAGCAAGCGATTAATTTGGAAATAAGAAAACAAAATTCAATTTTTTTTTTTTTTTTGGTGATGCATGACTCTCTGGTGTTCATGTATATTTTAATCCTGATCACAATTCAAATTAAAACAAAAAAACAAAACAAAACAAAACATTACCTAAATCACACTTACCTAATCCGTAAGAGTTGTTATTCAAAAATTAAATTACCTAATCACAATAAATCATGTAATAATAAGTTATTGACTAATAAATAAGGGCCATTTGGATTTCATACTTGTATTTGAATTAGGTGATATATATGTATTTTGGATATCACTATATTCTGGATATTTGGTTTATCCTATAAGTTGGGGATGGTAGCATTATTCATTTGGGATTTTGATATATTTATTATTTAAGATGGATATGGTGCACGAGTATTTTATTTCATATAGTATAATTATATGGATGAGTTCAATACAAATTTATGTATTCATGTATATCTTAATCCCAATCATAATTCTAATTCAAATTCAAATTCAAAAAAAATAAAAAATAAAAATAAAATAAAAATAAAAAACAAACAAAGCAAAACATTACCTAAATCACACTTACCTAATCTTTAAGAGTTGTTATTTAAATATTAAATTATCTAATCACAATAAATCATGTAATAATATCTGAACTAAAATCAATCTTAAAATAAGGAAAGAGTATTATAGACAATCTATTCTTATTGGTTGATTTCAAATTTGACCTAGATGGGTCTATCAGTATAAAATCTTATCATTTGGACTTTGTGATAAAAAAAGACCATTATCAGGGGCTTATTGATCATTTTCCCAAAAATTAAAGTGAAGTAACATTCAGTTTCTCTAAAAAAAAAAAAAAAAAGGAAAAAGAATACCTATAATAAACTATATAAGGTTTTTAATGGTCACAGTTTTACACATTATGTATTTTAAGATACTAACTTTGGATATTTATGATTTTTGGTATACATGACATTTATAAGAAAAGTATTTAATCCAACGGTCCGTTTTTCAAAACATATATTGCATAATTAATTAAAGGTGCGCATCATATTAACTATAACTAAAATTTGCATATGTGCACAAAATCATGTTGACTTAAACAAATATAAAAACAATAATGCATTATAAAATACAATAATACATTAGTTTTAGGCTAATGATATTCGCGCTCCTTAGAAGACCATTCGCGTTCCACACCAACGTAAATGAGGGCAAATTTCCAATTTTTCCCTCATATCAAAATCCCACTAATTTTTATATATTCTGCACTTCCGTAAAATTAGTTGCAGAATAAAATTTGAAAAATCGACCGTTGGATAAAATATTCATCTTATGAATGTCATGGCTACTGAAAATCACTATGATCCAACGGTCGGTTTTTGAAAAAACTAACTGTAAAATTGTGACATTTCAAAAAAAAAAAAAATATACATATATATAGTTTTTCATCGCAAGTTTTTTCAAAAAATGACCGTTGGATCATGGTGATTTTTGGCAAACATTACATTCATAAAAGGAGTATCTAATCCAACAGTCATTTTCTCAAAATATGATCTACAACTGCTTTTGTGAAATTTTTTTTATTTTTTATTTTATTTTCAAAATGTCACAATTTTGTATCCATTTTTCTCAAAACCGATCGTTGGGTCATCATGATTTTTGGCAACCATGACATTTATAAGATGAATATTTTATTCAACTGTTGATTTTTAAAAATTTATTCTGTAACTGACTCTACGAAAATACATAATATATAAAAATTAGTAGGATTTTGATATGAGGATAAAATCGGAATTTTGCACTCATTTATATTGGAGTGGAGCGCGGATGGTCTTCCGTGGAGCGCCAATATCACTTGCCTAGTTTTAATATATTATTATGATGTAAAGACAAGTAATATAACCTATCATTAGGGGGGTGCGCGGGTGAGTTGGGGTGGGTGGCTAATCCTCCCAACTGCCAACCAACCCGCACACCTTAATAATCTGCGGGTTGGTTGAATATATGGGCAAGTTTCAACCGTGGGTTGAGCTATACTATTTTTTTTTTTTTTTATAAACACCTAAAGTTCCTAAAACTATTTTAACAAGTAAAGACACCCTAAATTCTTATCTAACAATGCAATATTGTGTTCTTTAATGATTAGACTATAATCTAAACAATTCTTCCAACACTAATATACTAAAGTGTCAAAACAAATTACCCTACAACAATAGAAGCTACTAAGTAGATGTATACTAAGAAAGGTTATTTGTTATTCAAAAATCTTATAAACTAGTGTATGATCTCACATTCAAAATTGGAAGCATATCCAACAAAAAAATGTGTATCTTTAAATTATCACAATAAAGATCTTGAATGTAATAAAAAAATACTCAACTTGCAAGCATATTCAATTAAGGGAAAGATAAGGTAGTAATGAAATTATTTATATAAATATATTATTTATTTATATATAATTAGTTGTCGGGTGAGTCAGGTCTAGAGCAGATTATCACCTCTGCACCCATCAATCGAAGCAATCTACAAAAAATTCATCAAATCCACCCAATCCAACCCACCCAACCACTGTAACTGCGGGTTGTGAGTGGTATCGGGTCCAGTGGGTTAGACTGGTTTTTGCACACCCCTACCTGTCATGTCATCCATTGTACGATCATCTTTACGAGAGTTATTACAATCGAATCATAGTCTCAATTGTTTTTCTCAACCGAATCATAATTTAAGTTAACAAAACCCAAAAGAAAAAACAAATCAAAATTTCCATTTCATAAGTTTTTGCATGCTTGCCAAATATCTTAATGATAAGGGCATCTTCAATGGAGAGCTTTCATTTAGGTCTCTTATTTCCATATTTAGGAGAGCTAAAGTAGAGCTCCTCCAATATTTGGCACTATTGTGCTTCAATGGGGAGCTTCCGTATTTGACAGAAAAATGGAGTTTTCATATTTGACACCATTGTGCTTCAATGAACTTTAAATTGACCGAAAAAATGAAGAGGACTCTTTGGAAGGAGATTGCAATTACCAAAAAAAAACTACCAAATATAAGAGCTATTGGTGCCATTGCCTAATTTTGGAACCTTGGATGGCACCCTATTGAAGAAACTTTTTATTCCTTGGCTCCCAAATTTAGCAATGGCAACCCCAAGTGGGAGCCCATTTGAGATGCTCTAACATGACAAACTTGCTTGTAGTTTGGTCCACATTTTATTTCTAATATCAAAATCTTATCAGTTAGGATCCACAAAAGTCCAAAAATTTCCCACTGAGTCTATCACTTAAAGCATCTCTAGTGGTAAAATTTAATTTTAGAGAGAAATATATTTTTGAAGGCATTTTATGTCAATTATTCTAAGTTTTTGGAATATTACGTGAATGAACCTAATCCAAAGATAATTACGAAAGCGAACCTTTCACTATTTTTTTGGACCAAAATACCTTTCAAATGGTCAAATTTGAATTTGACCTTTAATTTTACGAATAATACATAATCCTCAATTTTATACAAAATTTCCAAGTTTACACATAATTCCTTATCCCCAACACGTCATATCAATATTTAATGCTTGTCATTCAATGTCCCCTACTGGTGGGTGTGTAATGATGAGCTTGGAGTTGGGGATTGGGGATTTTTAGTAAAATTGGAGATTCTATGTTAACTTGGGGATTGAAAATCCTTTTTAAAATGGGGATATTGGTGATAGGTTTTACTCAAGAAAAGATTAATGTGAAAAGTTCTCTTAATATTTCATGTGAAAAGTTTAATGTGAAAAGTCCTAATTAAAAATTATTTCATGTGAAAAGTCCTAATCTTTTAAAAATATTTTTCAAAATGATGGAATTACTCCCAATATAGTGAAAACACCAACACAGTGAAAACATACCCAATGACAGTATTTTCACTGTACTGTATTTTCACTGCACTTTTTATTTTCACAGTGTTTTTACTATACTAAATTTTCACTGTATTTTCATTACATTTTTTTTTCACTGTGTTTTCACTACACTGTATTTTCACTGCACTTTTTATATTCAATGTGATTTTCCTGCAATGTGCTTCCACTGCATTGTATTTTCACTGTGTTTTCACTACACTTTTTTTTCACTATGTTCTACCTTTTGTTTATACAATGCAATTTTTATTTAATTTAAAAAAATTTTTTTTTTAAAAAAAAACCAAAAATGAAATAAAAACACAAAAAATGCAGTAAAAAAAATTTTTTTTTTTTTTTTTTTTTTGGGTTTTCACAGCATTTGAGTATTTTCACTATCAGTATTTTTTTTTAACTCATTTCATTTAAATATATTTTTTTAAAAAAAAGACCCAAAATACAGTGAAAACACTCAAAATGCAGTGAAAACACTATGTTTATTCCTTTTTTTTATAAATTTTCCTCGTATTGTTTTTTGAATTTTTATTGTATACTGTGGTTTTTTTTTTTTTTTTTTTTAAAAAATATGGCTACATTCTACATGCATAATATTTTGCATGTATTTTTACTGTGTATTGTATTTGCATGTATTTTAATTGTACTGTGATTACTGTGGTGAAGAATAAGTATAAGAATAAGAATAAGAACATGCACACTCACCGATGATCAGTTAAGCGATATCTACACTGTATTTTCACTGCACTTTTTATATTCAATGTGATTTTCCTGCACTGTGCTTCCACTGCATTGTATTTTCACTGTGCTTTCACTACACTTTTTTTTCACTATGTTCTACCTTTTGTTTTTAAAATGCAATTTTTATTTAATTCATCACAATTTTTTTTTGAAAAAAAACCCAAAATGCAGTGAAAACACTATGTTTTTTTTTTTTTTTTTTGGGTTTTCACAGCATTTGAGTATTTTCACTATCAGTATTTTTTTTTAACTCATTTCATTTAAATATATTTTTTTTAAAAAAAAGACCCAAAATACAGTGAAAACACTCAAAATGCAGTGAAAACACTATGTTTATTTTTTTTTTTTATAAATTTTCCTCGTATTGTTTTTTGAATTTTTATTTTATATTGTGGTTTTTTTTTTTTTTTTTGTTAAACATCTGGCTACTTTCTCCATGCATAATATATTGCATGTATTTTTACTGTGTATTGTATTTGCATGTATTTTAATTGTACTGTGATTACTGTGGTGAAGAATAAGTATAAGAATAAGAATAAGAACATGCACACTCACCGATGATCAGTTAAGCGATATCTGCTCTAATAACGATGAGCAGTAGATCTCGGCGGTAATTGAATTCTGGTTCTCACTATTCTCCACAATTTATTGCAACTTCCCCGGTTCTCACCTTCCCGGCAGTAATCGGAGCTTGACCTAGAGAGCCATCGCTGATGAAGATGATTTGCATGAAAAAATTTGATTCTTCTACGCCGATCTCTTGTTTGTTACCTTTTGTAAGGGTTAAATTCTACTCGTTAACGGACTGGTTTTATTGGACAGATTCATCGCCGGAGATCGGTGATGGGCAGTGCCAGATCATGTGGTAGGAGTGAAATATAGTTTTGTGAAAAAGAGACAGAGAGAAAGAGAGAGGAAGAAGCAGTCGGCTATAAGATCGAAGATACATATCTTGACAGTGGCAGATCGGAGCAACTCCTTTCCATTTCTTCCTACTCTCTACTGTCTCTCTCTTTTCTCCTATTTCTGTCTTTCATGCTTCTCCATTTGTCATTTTGCTTTTCTGCCTCATCTTTATCGGTGAAATAAAAGGAAATACACGAGGACTTGAGCATAAAGAAGTGGCAGGGGCATTTTTGTCCAAAATGTGGCAAAAGGATTTTTCACAGGAAAGATTGTTTGGCGGGACTTTTGGAATGACATCTTTCTTGAGTAGGACTTCCAGCCAAATTCCCTTTTTTAAAGGGGGATTCTGTTCAATTTTTGGGATTATAGATTATATACTCCCTCCGTCCCACAAATATCGGCCATCTTTCCTTTTTTGGCTGTCCCAAAATAATAGGCCACTTTGAAAAGTCAAAGTATATATTTTTCAACTTTCCCATACTACCCTTTATTCTTTTTTTAACTTTACTATAATACCCTTATTCTTCTTTAACTTTACCCAATCCCAAAGTCCAAGAAGGGTAGTTTTGGAAATAGTCAAGGTAAAAGGATGACAAATCCATTCATAATGAGTTTTCTTAATATGCGCGCATTGAGAAAGAGGCCTATCTTTGCGGGACGGAGGGAGTATTAAATTGGGAAATCAGTGCAATATTAGGTATTGTTAACAAAACTTGTTTTTTTGTTTTTTTTTTTGGGACTGTTTACTTGATAAATTCATTTTACTAAAATGGTTATTATTTTGTCAATATATGGGTATTTTGGTCCAAAAAAATATTTACATAATTATTTTTGAATCAGACTCGTTCACGTAATATTTTGAAAACTTAGGATTATGGACATAAAATGCCCAATTTTTAATATAAATACAACAAAAATAGATATCCATTTGGTTAGAGTGAAGCACTGTTTATTTATTTATTTTAGGGCATATTACCTCAATATTGTTGATGTAACGCCCCAAAATGACCCTGGATTGACCATCCCGGGTAGGTCAACCCCTGTCAATTTGAAGCCACAACCTGACCTGCTCATTCATATATCCATACTCCAGGGAAAGAGAAAGACATAATATACCAAAGTGCAATGTCATGAAAGTACATACAAATGTCCCTAATTCAAAGTTCAACATGCAGAATATATAATAAATACAACTCTGACTGCCAACACCCCTGGCATAATAGGCATAAAATATACTATTATAATTAATAACGTCATAAATGTCCCCAACTTGCTCACGTCCTATAGGAATGCAATAAAATCCAAAGCAGGGCCATTCCTAAAATAACTGAGGAGCCAGCCTACCTCTAGCTGAACCACTGGTAATGTCCTGTAGATCTGCGGGATAAAAAAAAACCCGCGTGAGCTTTGGAAATGCTCAGTAGAAATACAACCTCATATAACAACAATAATATTGATGCAAAGAATATTAAATAAAACATTTCAACATTTCATGGTAAATCATCATCTCAAGAGTGGTGGGTAGTTTTTATGATTTAAAATGCAATATATCGTAACCTTAAAGCTTTAGAAGAACTTTAGATACTTGCTAGATTGTGTCAATCCACCGGGCTCTAGCGGGCCAGAACTAGATTGTGTCAATCCACCGGGCTCTAGTGGGCCAGTGCTAGATTGTGTAAATCCACCGGACTCTAGCGGGCCAGTACTAGATTGTGTCAATCCACCGGGCTCTAGTGGGCCAGTGCTAGATTGTGTCAATCCACCGGGCTCTAGCGGGCCAGTAGGGTCATGCCATTTCAAGTATCAATCAACAAAATCAAATCTCAAAACAGTAATTTCATCGTAGCTCAAAGTACGTTCAAATAATAAAATGAGTACATTTCATAAATACAATTCACAAATACATTTCATAAACAATTCATTACCACATGCTATTAACTGATAGAGAAGTATTCTCCGACTCTATCTCATTCATATCCGTTCAACACATTATAAACATAATTAACTTGTAATATACATTATCATATTGAAATATGTAAGCATAGCCCATTGCTTAAGGGGTAGAGGATAACTTACCTGAACCACAATCCTACCTTGTAACCAAATGTATCGAAATACAGGACCTCAGCTCAACCACTATACAACACTATACAAAAACATATTCTCCAATACTATTATTTCGTAATAACAAATATCACTTTAATACAAGTTTGAGTAATCGTTTCGTATACCATCTTAACTCACATAAAAATAGTTCACAAGGCAAGTTACTGTCTAAACAAAATACATTTCTACACCATTGCTTGGGTTTATCACTTTATTTTAAAATTTGAGTTAAATCAAAACATAAGGGAATTGCTAATTAAAACCAACTCATGGTCTCTCTCTTATTTGTGAAACAGTTCAGAAAATCAGGCACACAAGTATAAACCAACCATTTCAATTTTTCTTACATAAATATATTATAATATGCCTTTGTGATATTTCAAATGAATAAATGCAGTGAAGACCTCATTCCCATATTTGTAAGTATGTTAGATTCAATATTAAACAAATATAGGTTATTAAGCAATGGGTAAGTTCTTAAATATGTAAATGCCATGCCTTGGTTTTCCTTTCTTAAACACGTCATATAATTTTTGACAAGCCAAAAATGATAATAATAATAATACATAGATATACCTCATGTATTTATTTAAAGCCACAGTAAAAGAGTAAAGTTCTCCTGCACTCATTATTTATATTAATTAAAGATATATGAAGTCTAAGTGATTCTTAAATCAAGGATAGAATCGTTGGAACATCATTAATAGTAAAAGAGTACTTATTCTTACCTCAAATGAAATGGTGTTCCAACCCATATAGCTTCATGAGCCTCCCATGCTATGCTAATGCAATCCCATAAACAAAAATCCTTCCAAGAATTCCCCAAATCTGAGAAACAAATTGACAGAGATGCAAAATGAAAGCCAAAGAAAGCTAAGGGTCTAGAATCCCAAAATATCATAACTCGGACCCTTATACGGTTTAAACCCAACTTAAGGGACCCAATACCTCACAATGATTAAACCAAAAATCCTTAAACCTTTTGGAACAAATTCCCAAGCATGAATGGATGCTACATATCAAATTTCATGGCTAAAGTCCAAACGGTTTAAAAGATATATACTCAGACAGCAAACGAATGCTCTTAACAGGGCAGTTCTGGTATTTCTGAATTTTCTCTCCTTCTAAACCACGAATCTGACCACAAGACCAAAATATTTAGAAACTAGACTTCATAAGCTTTCCGTACATATAAAGAACACCCAAATCCGAGTCCGGATGAGTGAGATACAAGTGTTTGAAGTTGACATAGAAAACACCCAAAATGTGCGCGTGAATAGTGTCCAAGACTCCCCAAATTTCACAAACACCCACCAAATCACCAAATCACCAAATCTTAGTCTCAAACTTTAAATCTATCATAAACAAACCTTAAAAACATTAACTACACCAAAAATACTCAAATCACATGGTTCCATCTTGAGATCCACAAAATTTTAGGCATAAAACCCAAACAAATCCATTTTATCACAAACTAACCAATCCTCACAAAATCAACCCATCAATCCTTCAAATCCACACCCAAACACAACAAAAACAACCCCCAAACATCATCCAAGCATAAATTTCCCATAAACATAAGATTTGAAATCAAAACCCATAAAATGGGTATGAAGAAAAACCAAAAAGATGAAGAAAATGAGCAAAAGGGAAGAGAACCTTACCTTCATCGGCGACGAGGCGGCTCCGGCGAGCTCTGGCGAACTCCCCCATGGCTGCTCTCTTCTCTCCCTCACGGCCTTCACTCTCCTTTTCCCTCTCTCTCTGGTGCCCGAAAATGAAGAAGAAATGAAGGAAAAAGGCTTTTAAAAAAAGATGGGACATGGGTGTCATTTTAAAAAAAGTTTAGTTTAGTTTAGTTTAGTTGTTCTTTTTTTTTTTTTTTTAAACAAAAGAAATACAAAAACTTTATTTAAAAACACATGAATGAAGATTTAAATGTCTGGGTTGTCACAGTTGAGGTTTCAATCAATTACGTAAATGAAGCTCAATGGAATGAAGTTCCATA
The DNA here is from genome assembly GCA_017140935.1 of Hamamelis virginiana. NCBI lineage: Eukaryota > Viridiplantae > Streptophyta > Magnoliopsida > Saxifragales > Hamamelidaceae > Hamamelis > Hamamelis virginiana. The sequence continues at coordinate 233,907 of JAESVK010001439.1, read as the reverse complement.
CATGAAAGTGGACATTTTTGCCCTTTCGACTGTAAAAAAATTTGAATTTCATTTGAAAATTTTCACATAATCACAGATTTTATAAATAATCACCAAAAATCTTAATAATCACCAATCACCAACAATATGAAGAATCACCAAATTTACACAAAATCACCGATCACCATATTTTTTAATAATCACCATTTTTGTTAACAATCACCAATCACCGATTGCTGTCCGTACAAGGTTATTTCAAAACTTTTTAACATCAAATCATGTCCCCACTTGTTTGATGAAACATTAAATGCATGTAGGATATGTATAATAGCAAAAAATAAATATAATCACCGAACTTTTATACAATCACCAATCACCAAAATTACTCATAATAACAAAAAATCACAAATACCAAATTTATAAATTTTACATATAATCACCCAAAATATGTGTTATCACCAATTTTCATTAAATCACCAAATTTGTATTGAATTTCCATTTCGCAAGATGGGAGTTTGGACATGCGGGAACTGGAGGAAGAAAACGATTTTTGGTTTGTTTGTTTTTTTTTTTTTTTTTTTTGGTTGTTGTTGATATTTTCTGATTTGTTATCATTACTTATTAAATATGATTTGACTATTCATAAAATGGTGATTATCAACAAAATTGCTAATTGTATAAAAATTGGGGATTGGTGATCTTTAACAAATTTGGGAATTCTTTCTCAAAATGATGATTACGTGTTTTAAAGGGCATTTTCATCATAAAGTTATATTTCCGTAATTATTTCAAGGGTGATTCTATTGCCACCCACCCATATTACTAGTGGCACCCACCAATTAATAAAATTTTTAATTACTATTGTACCCACATGTAAATTTACTATTACGGGTAATATTAGATAAATAAAATAAAATAAAATAAATTATATTACTTCCCGCACACACCTTTTTCCCACATTCATATCTTTTCCATAAACCCTAATCTCACACACCTTTACACTCTCATATAACTTTCTAAAAACTATAACAAAAAAAGATGTTTGTTGATCAATGGATAATGAAGTGGTCACCTGGAATCCAACAATGAAAATATACATTTTTTTTTTTAAAGTATGATTCATTTTTTTTAAGTTGTTTTAATTTCACGTTTGTGCTTTTGTTCAACTTTGTGATGTTGAACATCCATCAATGTTCAGATAGGGGTAATTGAACATATCACTATGTTTAGTAACCCCAACCGAACATAAAAAAATGTTCAGCAGGGGATGTTGAACATTACAAAATGTTCAGCAAGGGATGGGATGTTGAACATTACATAATGTAGTAGGCACTTTTAAAATATCATCCTATGTTCAACAGTCGTCAGCCGAACATATTAGAATACTTAGCATACTAAGTTATAACATATTACAGAATGGTTGGCCTATTTTCTCTTCATGAGTGAAAAAAATAAGCTCCTTTGTGGAATTAATGGCGGAATGATTGGGCTACTCTCTTCGTGGAGTGAAGAAAACAAGCTCCTATTTGGATGGGAAAAAAATATTTAGGGCTTTTTGGTATTAGGTGGGTGTAAAAAGAATCTTATGTTTTAGGGTTGGTTGAGTTGGGGCTAGTTTGGGTATTATAGAGGTGTAGGTAGCAAAAATTATATTTTAAAATTTTATTAGTGGGCATAGGTAGCAAGTGAGTGCCACTAGCAATATGGGTGGGTGGCAATAGAATCACCCTTATTTCAAGGGTTAATGACTTTTTTGTACCCTGAACTATATGGGAAATACCAATGTGGTCCCTAAACTTTAGTTTTGCTCAATTTAGTTCATGAATTTTAAAAGTTGTACCAATGTAGGACGATTGGTTCCGTCAGTTAAATGTCGTGTGGTTGTCTACGTGGTGACTACATGGGTCTGACGTGGCAAACACATGGATTTGATGTGGCTTAAGTTGCCATTAATCAACCAACTCAAGGTACTATTTTAATTAGTCAATTTAGGTCACGTCAGATCCACGTGGTTGCCATGTCCTATATTGGTACAAGTTTTAAAATTCATGGACTAAATCAAGCAAAACTAAAGTTTAGGAACCACATTAGTATTTTCCTCAAAGTTCAGGTACAAAAGGTCATTAACCCTTATTTCAATGTGAGCTTCATTTCCATAATTGTTTGAAACCTCAGCAATATTGAGGTAAAATGCCCTTTATTTTAACTTTCTATTCTTCATAAATTTTTATACACTTATGTTCTAGGCTTGTATTTTTGTTAACAATCCCCAATATTACACAGAATCCCAAATTTTGTATAGAATCCCCAATCTCCAAAAATGAAAAGAATCTCCAATTTAACAAAGGATCTCCAATCCCCAAATTAACACATAGTCTCCAATTTCAAATCTATCATTACTGGGGGGACATGGAATGACGGGCAATAAATATTGATTAGACATGTTGGGGATTGAGATTATGTGTAAACCTGGAGATTCTATATAAAATTGGGGATTGGAGATTCTGTGTTAAATTGGGGAGTGGGAATTATGTGTAAAATTGGGGATTGAGGATTCTGTACAAAATTTGAGATTCTGTGTAATATTAGGAATTGTGGATTTCGTGTAAAATTGGAGATTCTATGTAAAATTGGGGATTGTGAATTATGTGCAAAATTAAAAGTCAAAGTCAAATTTTGATAATTTGAAGGGTATTTTGGTCCATAAAAACAATGATAGGGTCATCTTCGTAATAATTTTTGGATCGAGCTCATTTATGTAAGGGAGGGGTTATATGCAGCACACCTTTTACTAAAGGCAACCCATTTAAAATATTCATTGGGTCTATTTTACCATTTTCTAACTACAACCCACTAATTTACCCTTTACTAAAGGCAACCCTTATTTATACAAAACAAAAGTTTTAAAATGCCATAAATGCCCCCATTCTAAATGCAGCACGACACTGAAGAAGTTCTCCATGAAATCAAGCGGAATTAAAATTTTTCATGGAAGAGATGAACCAAGAATCCATGATTCATTGTATAGGCTGAATATAAATCATAAAATAAATGTAAACACTTACAATGATGGCCTTTAGAGAGATTAAGATACAATTCAATCCTTCCATCAAACAATGCCTCAGTTAAATTAGTTGGGTATGGATAATAGGTCAAAACCCTAATTTAAAATCTTGTATGTGATTCTCAAAATATCAATTCAAACTTGGGATATTTAAGAAACACTTTTCTTATTCCCAACTGCTTTGGCCAAAGACTTCTATGAATTATATCTTTGAGAATAATACAAGGCATTCCCTCTCTTTACTAAGAGTGATATATTCCTTATTGTACATTCATATATCCCCATGATAGGCCGAATAGGGCCAATGGGTACTTATACAAATTCCATGGTTAGGATATGTACATTGTACTATCAAACCCTAATATCCCTAATACATGACATCTATGGTGCCTCAAGTCTAAGGATCACTTGCATCATTTTAACCCTGAGTTATTGTTTGACATGCAAGTTAAACTCCATTCAACAAACTCAATCAATGATCACATTCAATGTACTTGTTCTCAAACAATCACCCACAGGTTTGCCCTAGTGTCATTACACAAATGACTTGAGACTGGTCATTCTCCATATTAAGCAGACATAACCTGTGCTAATCTATTTGGATTATGAATGCCCAATAAATAATCCTATGACTAGGAACATTTAAGAAAGAAGTCTTTAACAATATAAGTCTCTTTATCTCAACTCTTGAATTCTTATATTGACATTCTTTCTAAGGACTTATCATGAACATAATAACAGTATAAGACATGATAATCAAGAGCCCATATTATTAATTAATAACAATAATACATGAATCGAATTTATATCCTAAATTACAACAATGAGATGGCTATTAGGGCATACTACTAACAATCTCCCACTTGCACTACGGCCAATCGCCCATGTTCTCATACCCATATTCTCAAGATGTCAATCAAGACTCTGAAGAGTCAGTGCCTTAGTGAATGGGTCTGCTACGTTATCCGCAGATGCGATCTTCTGAATGTAGATATCTCCTCTAGCTATGATCTCCCTAATCATATGAAATCGACTTTCAATGTGTTTGGACTTCTGATGAGACCTTGGTTTCTTGGCCTGAGCAATGGCCCCATTGTTGTCATAATACAGAGGTACTGGTGACTCAATGGTAGGAACTACTCCAAGTTCTGAGACAAACTTCTCGATCCAAACAGCTTCCTTGGCGGCTTCAGAGGTAGCAATGTACTCAGCATCAGTAGTGGAATCCGCTGTTGTATCCTGTTTACAGCTCTTCTAACCAATTGCTCCACCGTTCATGGTGAACACATATCCAGAAGTGGATTTCCTGTCATCCAAGTCAGACTGAAAATCTGAATCTGTATATCCATCAATTCTGAGTTCACCTCCTCCATAAATTAGAAACAATTCTTTAGTCCTTCTAAAGTACTTAAGAATGTTCTTAATTGCAATCCAGTGTTCCATACCTGGATTGGACTGATATCTGCTAGTAACACTTACAGCATGACAAATATTAGGTCTGGTACATAGCATAGCATACATCAAGCTTCCCACAGTAGAAGCATAGGGAATCTTGTTCATATGCTCTTTCACCTCGGGTGTTTTAGGACACATGGCTTTGGAGAGATGAATTCCATGTCTGAAGGGCATTAAGCCTATCTTGGAATTCTCCATACTGAACCTCTTCAGTATTTTATCTATGTACAGGGATTGGGAGAGTCCAAACAACCTTCTAGATCTATCTCTATAGATCTTTATACCTAGTATAAAAGATGCTTCTCCCAAATCCTTCATGGAGAAGTGATGTGACAACCAGAGTTTAACAGATGATAATATTCCTATATCATTCCCAATGAGTGAGATGTCATCTACATACAGTACGACAAAAGTAATCGCGCTCCCACTAACCTTTTATTATACACAATGTTCATCCATATTTTGAAGAAAACCAAATGATTTGATTACTTCACTAAATCGGATGTTCCAACAACGAGAAGCTTGTTTAAGTCCATAAATGGACCTATGTAGCTTGCACACTTTGTGGTCATCACCACTGGATGTAAAGCCTTTTGGCTGTTCCATGTAAATATCTTCCTCAATCTTACCATTGAGAAAAGCAGTCTTTACATCCATTTGCCATATCTCATAGTCATAATGTGCAACTATAGATAACAAGATCTTGATGGATTTTAGCATGGCTACTGGCGAAAAGATTTCATCATAGTCAACTCCTTGCCTTTGTTTGTAACCTTTTGCCACTAGCCTAGCTTTGTAGGTCTCTACCTTACCATCCGAGCCTATCTTCCTTTTTTAGATCCATTTACAGCCAATGGGTACTATACCCTCAGGTGGATTTACCAAAGTCCATACTTAGTTAGTGTACATCGAATCCATCTCGGATTTTATGGCTTCTTGCCATCTTCCTGAATCAATGTCTAACATTGCCTCTTCGTATGTAGTGGGATCATCTAGGTGATCTTTATCACCAAGGAATAGTTCCTCTTCTTCCTGATGGAGATATCCATATCTTTCAGGAGGAACAGATATCCTACTAGACCTTCGAAGAGTTTGTGTAGTAGAAGGTTCTGCCTCAACAGGGGCAGTGGGTTGGTCGGTGTTGGTTTGTAAGTCTTGGGATATTTCCTCAAGATCTATCACTTGTCCTTTGCCTCCTTCTTGAACAAACTATTTTTTAAGAAAACAACAAACTTACTAACAGAAACTTTTTGCTCGTTAGGGTGATAGAAGTAGTATCCTAATGACTCTTTAGGATACCCTATAAACCTACATCTTTCTGACCTTGCTTCCAATTTGCTAGCATCTTGTTTCTTAACATATGCTGTGCAACCCCAGATCTTAAAATGCTTAAGACTAGGTTTCTTCCCATACCACATTTCATGAGGTGTCATTGGGACAGATTTGGAAGGGACCTTATTTAATAAGTATGCGGCGGTCAAAAGAGCATATCCCCAAAAATAGATGGGTAAATTAATGTAACTCATCATAGATCGTACCATATCTAATAGGGTTCGATTTCTCTTTTCGGATACACCATTTAGTTGTGGTGTTTCAGGAGGAGTCCACTGTGAGAGAATGCCAGCTTCTATGAGATGATCTAAGAACTCATTGCTTAAGTATTCGCCTCCTCGATCTGATCGTAGACACTTAATACTTTTTCCGGTTTGCTTCTCTATTCCAAATCTGAATTCTTTGTTTTCAAAAGCTTCAGACTTGTGTTTCATCAGATACACATACCCTAACCGTGAGTGATCATCGGTAAAGGTAATGAAGTATGAGAAACCACATCTTGCAATTTTGTTCAAAGGGCCACATACATCACTATGTATTAATCCCAATATGTCTGCAGCCCTTTTACTGTGACCAGTAAAAGGAGATTTAGTCATCTTACCCATGAGGCAAGGTTCACATGTTGGTAAGGGCACTAATGCTGATGATCTCAATTGTCCATCCTTAGCCAACTCATTGATCCTCGACTCATTAATATGACCTAATCTTAGATGCTAAACATAAGTAGAATTCCCTTCATCTCTATTTTTTTTGGGTTTTGAGGCATTCTCCTTTTGCTCAATACAATTCATATTGCCATTCAAGTTAAGGAATTAAATAAAGACCATTGATATAAATACCAAAACCAATAGAAACTTTATTTAATGAAATAAAACAATTATTTTTATCAAAATTAAAACCATGACCAGCTTTCACTAAAGCTGAAATAGAAATAATGTTTCTAACAATTTCCAGCATAAATAAACAATTATTTAATTCCAAAACATGCCTAGATGGCATGGTCAAGTAACATGTCCACACAGCTAATGCAGCAACACTTGCTCCATTTCCCACTCCGAGGGTGATCTCATCTGTACTCAACCTTCTGCTTTCCTTTAGATCCTGGGAGAGTTACATATGTATGAACTTGCGCCAGAATCTAAAACCCAAGAGAAAGCAGTGCTAATAGATAAGTTAGCTTCAATGACAAGAGCATTGTTCATTCCTTTGGAATGATGAACATTCAAGGAAGTTAGGTATTCCCTACTGTTCTTATTTCGATGCTTATTTTTTCAGCAATGGAAACACTTTCCTTCATGTTCAGTTAAGTGATTTTCGTCAAGAATTCTGGATAGGGGTTTGAGAGGTGCCATTTGAAATGATATCTACATTTTTAAAACAGAAAATTTAGTTGATTCATATATATAACCATTATTACTGGGTCTTAAGTATAATGGTACCTCCCACTATTTCATCAAATCCCATACACCCTCTGAATAGGATTTGAGAATTTATCTAATAAATTCCTAGTGGGGATTGGAGTCCCATTGTGAATTAATGGTACCTCACATAATAGTTTCTTGATCCATTAACCCCTAATGAGTAGATGACTCTTCATCTAATGCTTCTCAAGCAAGTCCCAATCATCCTTTTTCCTCTAGAATAAATATCCCTCACATTCTAGTATCTTGAGATATTCATTTCTAGTTAAGTCTAACCCACCATTCTTGCATAAGCGTGGTTATATACCTCACATAATAGTTTCTTGGTATACATTGGATTTCCACCTAATGCTATCTCATATTAATAGAATAATTGAAAACCCTAATATAGATATACTCCAACATATCTGTAGCCAGGATGCCTAAACCAAGGTTTACATTTATTCTATAATGGTGGAAGGCTTTGATAGAATATTCTTAATATTCATTCATAATAACTTAATATTAAATTTTGAGGGGATTTTAAGGTCTCATCTATTTAAACTAAACATGCATCTCATACATACAACATACATCACATACATAACATGTTATTATTATTATTAGTCTTATAAATGTAATAGTTGATGCTCCCACTATCACCTTTTTAAAAAATTTAACTTTTAAAGTCTTGAGTAGTGAGGAGTTTCATGTATCACATTTAATCTTATAGACATATAATAATAATTAACATGGTGAGCCTTAAGCATTCATCACATAAATAGGCTCTTGGATTGATTATAGACTTTGATTAAGGGTCTAGGGAAGTAATATGGTGATCGCAAATAAAATTGAAAACCTAAACATGCATCTATGAAGTCTTCATAAGCTCCATAGTCCTCCATGCTCCTCTTGTGTCTCTCCATGATCCTAGACTCTTTCATGCTCCATTCTTCATAAGTACATTAAATAAAAATAAAGGGGATACATAATAGGGGAATGAGATTTTATAGAGAACAAGAGAAAAGAGAAGAGGCATGCAAGCCCCAATTAAATTACAACCACCAAAGAGGTTTACAAACCCCAATTAAAATTACAACCCATAAAATAATTTAAATGAATAAATTACAGCCCCTAAATCACATCCACATGCAGCCAATCACATCCAATTAATTGGTCTTAAGTCCATAATCAACCCACATTATTAATCTTATTAAATAACAATCACATTGCAATAATAAAAGGCATAAGCAAGATTTCTATATATATGGCAACTAATATTAATCAATAAACCTTAAAAATATTCATCTCATGATATTAATTTTAATATCATCATCCCCTACTGTTTTAAACACTTTAAAACATATTTTCATCAATAATAAAAATAATAAAACCATGGGGGTATCAAAAATAATATTTGACAAAATTGAAATAGGAAACAAGTTCTAAACTTTTGCCTAAAACAATTTATGGGTTACCAAACTTTGGGTTTTTATGAACAGCCCTTAAAGAGGCTTTCATGACCACTTTAGGGTTTTAATAACAACGTTATTAAGTCCCTAATAAAGTGGTAACAAGGGGCTAAATGATTCTAAATAGGTATTAAAAAGACTACATTTTCAAAACCTTTTGAAAAATCCAGCACATATGATAATAGGATAACCAATCCCAAAAATCTTAGTGTGATCATATATGATTGATTTTTCATGAAAGAACCATTCTAACATGAACAACAATCAATCTATTAGTTAATTGAAGCACAGTGGCTCAATAAAAAGCATTCAAAAATATTTTTCATGATATATATATCTTTGAAAGATAGTGTTGCTGGAAAATTCTGGGCAGCAACTATTTTCAACTTTTAAAAATTATTTGAGCCATCAAATCTGCTCCAAAAAACATGAAATTAAATATACATTATGCTTAGACAATGTACTAAAAATATATGGTCATGGATCATTCAAAACCAGCCCCTATTTTTTCAGTTTTAAACAAAACCAAAAGAACCCTAAATTTGAAAACCCTAGTAGCCGCCACTCCCTCACCATTGAGGATTTTTGGCCTCCTCTTTTATTTTGATTGTATTGTTTCTTAAACACATATATTATAATGTTAAATCAAATATAAAACATTATAAATAAATATGAAATCAACTCTTGATTAAACAAAATAAAATAAAAGAATAAAGATGATGAAAAACCAAAACCCTAGAGAAGCCATCCTTATGGGCGTACCTAGGGTTAGGGTTTGGATTAAAACCCCAGCCACTTTGGTTTAAAGAAGAACAATATACCATATGAACAGCTTATACAATGCCAAATCATGATCGGCTCTGATACCACTGAAAGATTTCCATGAAATCAAGCGGAATTAAAATTTTTCATGGAAGAGATGAACCAAGAATCCATGATTCATTGTATAGGCTGAATATAAATCATAAAATAAATGTAAACACTTACATTGATGGCCTTTAGAGAGATTAAAAGAATGTAGAACAGCCCCAAAGTGATGAAGCCTCCAAGAGTAATCCACACTAGGTCAAGCCTCCAAGAGATTAAGCCTCCAAGAGATTGAGAGAGAAAGTTGAGAGAGCATGTGAGAGTGCTTAGAGAGAGTGGCGGCTAGGGTTCTTTAAAACCCTTAGTTGATCATCACTTCACAAGTGATGAGCTCCTCTGTGAGGGGCCGGCCCTCTCTTTGACTAAGTCATCTATATGTGGAGTGCTATCTCCTTTTAGATAACTTGTCATCTCATTTCAAATTTGAAACAATTTCAAATTTCAAATTTCAACTAACTTGAAATTCTAATTAATTAA
>JAESVK010001439.1:205240-219463 GCA_017140935.1 Hamamelis virginiana | reverse complement strand
TCCACTAATTCGATAGCCCGATCGCCCGATAAATTAGTGAACAAGTGTGATCACATGTTTAATCCACTAATTGGATGCCCCGATCTTCCGATAAATTAGTGAACAAGTGTGATCACATGTTTAATCCACTAATTCGATACCCCGATGGCCCGATAAATTAGTGAACAAGTGTGATCACATGTTTAATCTACTAATTCGATGCCCCGATTGCCCGATAAATTAGTGAACAAGTGTAATGCCCCGATCGCCCGATAAATTAGTGAACTAGTGTGATCACATATTTAATCCACTAATTCAATGCCCCGATCGCCCGATAAATTAATGAACAAGTGTGATCACATGTTTAATCCACTAATTCGATACCCCGATGGCCCGATCGCCCGATTAATTAATGAACAAGTGAGATCACATGGTTCATCCACTGTTTCGATGGCCCGATCGCCCGATTAATTAGTGAACAAGTGAGATCACATGGTTCATCCACTGGTTCGATGGCCCGATCGCCCGATTACTTAGTGAACAAGTGAGATCACATGGTTCATCCACTGTTTCGATGGCCCGATCACCCGATTAATTAGTGAACAAGTGAGATCACATGGTTCATCCACTGTTTCGATGGCCCGATCGCCCGATTAATTAGTGAATAAGTGAGATCACATGGTTAGTCACATCATATCAGAATACTGACACATGTCCCCGTATGTATTTTTTTTTTTTAATTCATAAAACTACTTAATTTTTTCCACCTATTTTAAAAATGATACATTTTCATTATAAGGTCACATATTCTTACACGTGTCCAATAATTTGAAATTTAATACAATAAAATAATACAAAATAATATATTTTTGCCACGTGTCAAACACATTAAATATTTTAATCAAAAATTATAATATTAATGACACATGTGATTACACAATTTAACATTATTTGTGAAATATTGTATTCTTTCTTTATATTAGTGAACAAATAAACAACATATTTGATATTTCTCTCAACTTCTCTACATTAAAATGTTTAAGTTGCCTTTCATTTGATTCTTACATTAGCTTTAATATAATTTCTGAAAAAAATTCTTTTTACAATATTAATCACCTACTTGCACAATTAAACTACAATATTATTGTTTGTATGACTAATCGCTGGAAATATAGGGTCGCCGGGGATGGAGTCTTGTGGGAGGTCGCCGGAGATGGATGGTCGCCGGAGTTGCAGTCTTGTGGGAAGTCGCCGGAGATGGAGGGTAGGAGGAGATGGAGTCTTGTGGGTTACTCAAAGGTTAGTACATGTACTTGGTATTATTTTATTTAAATATATGCATACCATTGTGGGAAAGGTGATTTGATGGCTGAACACCATTAAATGTTGTACTTGTTGATGTGAGAGAAAGGTAATGATGAGAGCCTATTGTTTCTTTTGAGTTATAATGTTTGCCAACCATTGGATCACTCTCCAATAAAATGAACGGTGATGAGAAGGTAAAGAATGAAATTTCGTTGCCTGCCTTCCGAAACTGATCAGTTCTGTATATATATAGAGGTATATATATATTCATCAACTTGAAAGCATCACAACCCGCATAAAAAATTGTCACTGCAAAAGAACATCATAAAATTTAAGTGATGAAATTTATCAGAAGATAAAAATAATTGACATGCATATTCTATATAGATTGACATGATAAAGGACCCCAAAATACTAACCCTCATTACAATGAGATATGGCTTCTCTGTAGACTTGACCTGCATATACATCACAAGAGATATTATTATTAAGTGATGAAAGCAAATATTATTCAAGTTTTGGTAAGTGCAGTGCATCAAAATCTAGTTACAAGATTAATGACATAAGAAGCACTTCTCAACTCATTTGTTTCCTTACAAATGGAGAATAGTATATCAGATCACAATGAGCCAAAACTTACTTCTCATTTCAGTTTCAAAAACTTACTTCTAAAGCTCTTATATCATATCACAGTGAGCAAAAACTAATGCTCATAAATGTATATCATAAAAAATAAATAATAAATAAGATAAGGAAATCAAGATTGCTCACAACCTTGTCTAGTTAGGGCCTGGGCCCCCTGGCCAACTTATACAAGTAAGATCAACTCAAATCAGTAAGAAAGATTTCTGACTGTTCCAACTATAAGCCAATAATTTTGCATTAAAGTGAAGTAAAAACTTCCAAAAATGAGTAAGAAATCATAGAAAAAAAAAATTCACATATCCAAAAAGTGGTAATATGAACAGGCTAGTCACTGGTGGTATTATGGAGGACATGCAGCTTTAAAAATATAATAAATAAAACAAATACTAACTCAGGGCCCATTATAAGCTACCACTTCTTGTTTTTTAAATTAACTATTACTTTGCACACTCAAAACTTTAACTTTTTTTTGCTTTTAAAAGTAAAAAACAAGAAGTGGTAGCTTATCCAAACTGACCCTTAGTAATAGAACAAAAAAAGAATTACTAAAACATGAAGCAACTAACTTTTGAAAGAAATACTAGTTTAAATTTACCCGGTGGAGGATGTATCCAGCTCCTTCTTGGACAAAGTCATTGTTATAACTGAAACATGGCGTGTAGTAACCCACATATCAGATATATTAGCAGAGCCAATGGATGTGTTCTGATGGAGGCCAACAATCCTTCTCTGAAAGAGGTTCTAATTATAATGATCGAGTATGTAACACACATGGGCAAGCACATGCACACACGTAGTACTGAAGAAAACATCAAACCATGGCCATGTAAACTAAAAAGAACCGGGAAGGGTGGGAGGGAGCATACTGATCAGTAAATCACCTTAATCAGTTCTGCAATCATCACAATTTTGTTGATAGCTCTGCCCATGGCTTTGAGCGCAATTTCATTAGATCCTTTCCCCTAGTATAAATAAATAAATAAATTGGTAAGATATATAAGAGTTAGTAAATCTAACCAACGGTTAAATAAAAATGAAACTGTTCATGTAAACAAACAAAGATAAAACACAAATTATGGGATGAGTAAGCAAAGTCTCTAGCATAGGTTTTTTTCTTAAATGAAGGGGGGAGGGGAGAGAAAAGAAAAACGAGGTTGAGCATAACACTTTCTTATGGAACATCTGGTTAAAGAACTAGTATTTTGATCAATAGATTCAATTGTAATAACAAGTACTTAGATATTGTCAATCAAATATGTGTGTGCACCCCTGCAGTCGACACACCCAGCAGTGATATCCAAGAAACAAAAAATGATAGTACTAGTTTTATGCCAAAGAAATAGTCTCCATAAACAGTTTTCAAGACACACCCCTGCAGACAAGCCATGAGTCAAGAGTATCCAAAATCAGTTTGGCTTTATGCCAAAGAAATAGGCTCCACAAGAAGATAAATAGTCTCCATAAGAAATAGTCTCCACAAGCAGTTTTCTTTCTTAAGTGGTTGAAGGAAAACTATAAGAAAATAAATAAAGACCTCCATAAGTTTTATATTATTTAGAGGCATATGAGACCCCGGCCTGTAAAACATAAATATGTTGGAATCTAAAAAAAATAAATATATGTGCTCGCATCATGACAAACTGTTGGTTTCCATAATTTCCAACCCAAAACCAAACCATCACTAAAAGATACTAAACCAAACCAAATAAATGTAGGTTTGGTTTGGGTCAGTTTCAGTTTAGTTAAACAATTTTATAATTTTGAATTTTTAAAGATTTCTTCAATTGATTACTGACTTAAATTTAGATTAAAATTAAAGAGCCCAAAACCTCCTGAGACGGGCCATGAGGCAACCCAAAAACTGTTGGTCTAGCAGCCAGGAAGAGGAGCTCATTTGTAGTGAGAAGAGGGAGGAGTCCTCCTCACTCCCAGCTGATGTAGGATATAAGAGCCTTCCATTGAGTTGGTCTTAGAAACTGATAAAATGTATAAGGATATTAAACACTATAGCCAATGGTTTGAAATTCCACATTGGAAAGAGGAAAAAATTGGGCGGTGGGGGGAGGGGGTTAATCTCCCTTTCCTTGAAGGCCGGCGTCCTTCCCCATGAATGCTTTCTTATGCTTAGGCGTGAGCAAGAATTTGATATATGATACTAGTAATAGACCATTCTATAGTGGTGCAGCATGTTAGTGTATCATGAATAATAAAAATTATAATACACTACAAAATATAATTATCATGGGTTTGTTCAATGTAGCCAACAGACCAACCTAAAACTGAAATAAACCTAGGACCAAATCAAATTAACTAAAACAAAATTAACCAAACCAGCCCAAGGTGACCAGGTAGGTTTGGTTCTCGGGTTGCAACTTTCAACACCATTTCTTATTTCTTAAACCGCATAAGCCCCTAACCACTCACTACCAATCACACGTAACTTAGTCTCCTAAATGAGAATTATATCCAGACTAGCTTTCTAGATTAAATCTTTGACCACTCTTCTTTTCCTAGGAGCATCTTAACATTCCAACTAAGACTCTTTATTTCAAACAAGAGTTCACCCCTCTCACATCTTTGTGCCAGCTCATGGTATTTATCTGGAAATTCATCCTTAGATGCCAAACGGCTGAAATAGTTAAATATTTCATTGAAACTTAACAACTTTTACTAAAGTTTACTGTATTTGAAATTCCATATGTATGATATTTTACTAACAAGACCTTTCATATAATTATATGCATATTCAACAATTTAGGTTGAATCCTAAGATTAACAATTTGACCTCCTACTGAAATAAAATCCCATCCACACAATTTTATCAATTGATTTCACGTTGGTAGTTATCCTAATGAATTTTTCCAACCTTCTTAGCAATCCTTTAACAAGAATTAAAACATCAAGGTCTCACTGCATTCCAAACAATCAAGAATGATCAACTTAACATAGTAACTAGCAGGGGCTTGCACAATGCGCATGATTGGTTAAAAAATATTAAAAAGAATAACGATAAAGAGCATCAATGAACAAAATCCAAAACTAAAAGAATGATGAATTAGTAAAATCATTAAAAAAAAAAGTAATGCTTGAACATTCAAAGGTATAAAAAACTTAAAACATATACGAGACCAACTTGGTCATTTAAATCGGGTTTTGAAGCGATGACTAATGATGTAGTCAGAGGGAAGACATATGCAAGTCTCTCTACAAATCCAAACATCTAACAACAAGCTATTCAATATTCATAATTCTGGTACTATTCCAGATAGTAGGTTTGTTTCTTTCATATCCTCACGATGTTTGCATATGGACTTATTTATAGACATTCATATGGCTAATTTCATAGATTTGGAACTCTTCCCTTTAATGTATTCTTGCACATTTTTATACTACTAACACAAACCTTTAACTGCTTATAAAAAATAAAGCACATCCAAAAATCTTTAACTTATAAAACTTCAACATATGATAAAACTTGCATTAAATGAAAAATTTATGTACCCACATAAAAATTCATCAATTCAAAACACAAGAAGAGAAGTTTACCAGTCCTTGCCCAACTCACACTGTACCATGAGATCATCCGGGTTGTAAGGCATCTCACACTTGCAAAACCTTCAAAGCAAAACCCAAAAACATAAATTTACCCACCACTTAAACTAATCAAACCAACATAATCAATCCAAAAAACAGAACACAAACTCACACTGCAACTCTGTCAGGAGTAAATCCCCCAGTAGCAGCCTTGTACTCGAATTGACAATAGTAATCCTCGACTCAAATTTTGACTATTAAAATTATAAAAACTATTACAAGAGTAAGAAAATAAAGCTCTGTACTAAAAAGTATAAATTACAACAACAACAATAATAAACCCTAAATATAAAGGAAAAGCCCGAAATATAAATATCATATACACTTGCCAGACCTCCATAAGGACACAAGAGAGAGACAGAGACAGAGAGACAGAGACAGAGAAAGCCCTAAATATAAAGGGAAAAAATGAACATTAAAAGAGAAAGCCAAACTCACCTGATGGCCGATTGTTGTCGTGGAATGGGAGTAGGTGGACGATGACGATGAACCCTTCCCGCCGTTCAGATGGCCGGAGAATGGAGTGATGAGCACTTTCCGCCGTTCAGATGGATGAACCCTCCATTCAGATGGTGAATGGAGTGACGGCAACAATCGATGAACCCTTCCTGTGTGTGAATGGAATGATGAGAGGGAAGAGAGAGAGAGGGGGAAGCAGGCAACGATCGATGAACAAAAAACCAACTGGTGATTGGGAAAATGCAGTCAACGATCGATGAGCCAAAATGGGTTCCCGCGTGAGCCAAAGTGAAAGAGGGAAGATCTTAAGATAGAGAGGGAAGAGAGAGAGGGAAAAAGAAAGGGGGAAAATGGGTTCATGCGTCACTGCGTGAGATAATAGGTGTTTGGGACGGATTTTAACGAGGGTTTAACGAGGGTTTACCAACCTCGTGACAACTCTTCTCAAAATAGAGAGTGAAATGGGACAAATTGATAAACCAAAGACGAGGGGCCTTATATCACCCTCGTCTTTTCTAGCCTTTTAACGAGTGTTTTTTAAAAACCCTCGTTTTTCTTACCTTTTTACGACAGTTTTAGAGAACCCTCGTCTTTTCCCAAAATCCCTTGTCGTCGTAGGCCATTTTTCTTGTAGTGATTAAAACATATATATATATATTTTTAAAACCCATATTCGAACACCACCTGCCGACTACATTTAACAATGTTCAGTTTCAGGAGATCGAAAACAAAAGAACAATATTCGGTATTAAATAACCGAATACTGAACTTTCATAGTCGGATCTACCGGTCCGAATGCGAACTTGAACACAAAATTTTTTTTTCTTAATTTTTTGATCAAAACAGGTGTTTTTTTTCAAAATATCATCATACCATAATGATTATAAAATGCTACTTTTCATGTTTTGAAGCAAGTTTATTTCAACTATGATGTTTATCTATAATATACAAAAAAAAACCTAAAACAAAAGCTTCAATGGTGACGAACGAAAAGCTTCAATGGTGACTGGTGATGGGTAATATGGGTTGCTTATAGTATTTCTGTTATGTAATGGGTTGTATTTAGTAAATGGGTAATATGGTCATGTTAATTAAATTTTTATTGTACTGCCTTTAGTAAAAATATAAATGAGTGCGTTGTACTTAGAAAATGGGTTGCCTTTAATAAAAGATGTGCTGCATATAGTCACTCTCTTTATGTAATATTTCAAAAACTTGTCAATGAAATGTCAAGAAATAAATTTGGACAGACATTCATATCCAATTATCCACTGTAGCCACTAGCCAAGTAGTAAACAAAGACAGCTCTCTCTCTCTCTCTCTCTCTAAATTTGGACCGACATTCATATCCAATTATCCACTGTAGCCACTAGCCCAGAAGTAAACAAAGACAGCTCTCTCCCTCTCTCTCTCTCTCTCTCTCATGCGTTTCGTCCACCATTTCTGCAAACCCTGATGCCCAAACTCCGGCTGAAATTCATCGTTTTTGTTATAACGGGTAGTGTTGACAGGAGCGATGACGATCTCCGGGAAAAGAGAACTTGATTCGGTCGAGCACTCGTCGGCGGCTGAGGAAATCGGGGCCAATGAAGATCTGGTGACTCAGATACTCTTACACTTACCTGTTAAGTCTCTTCTCAGATTCGAATCCATATCCAAGAAATGGCTCTCTCTCATCTCCAATCCCCATTTTTCTCAGAACTACGCACGTCACCATAACCCTAACGGCGAACCCTCTGGCCTTTTGTTGAACCATCACTATGCTGGATTTCAGTTCGTTCCTTTCAACGATGATGGCGATCATGCTAGGGTTAGGCCTTTGTATCCAAATGACCCAGGTATCCTGATTTTCCAGTCCTGTAATGGATTGCTCATGTGTAATTCCTCCATGTTTTCATTTTGTAATGCAGAAGATTACATATATAATCCTACGACCAAACAATTGACTACTATTCGTTTCCCTAGTCCTGAATTTAGGGGTGCTGTGATTGCTGTTAATTTGGCTTTTGATCCTTTGAAATCACCTCATTACAAACTACTTTCTATTCGGACGGTGGATCAAGACACTCTTTCTTATCAAATTGATATCTATTCCTCAGAGACGGGCTCTTGGAGACCCCCCATCTCGGGGAACCCTCTTATTTTCACTGCATCACTGGATATAGCCTTGAGAGGCCCGGTCTATTGGAAGGGGGCAATTCATTGGAGTAGTAGTCAGGAGAGTTCCTTGTATTTTGATATGGATACAGAGTGCTTGAAAACAATGCCAATGCCTCCATTTGGTGAGGGTTCCAGCAATCATGATGTTCAGTATTTTGGGGAATCTAGGGGCCGTTTGCATATAATTGTGATTAGCGAAGATGAACCCTCCGCTACAGAATTTGACATCTGCGAGTTGAAGATAGATTATTCTGGATGGTTCGTGCGATACCGTGTCAATCTTGATGCTGTAACTTGGATTGGCGCTGTGGATGCTGTTGCATTTTCTGTACTTTATGTTGCTCTAGCAGAAAAAGAAGAGGAATCATCACTTGTGCTATTTGTAGCTGGTAAAGCCTTCTCCATTAATCTTCACAAGAAGACATCAAAGAAGCTTTGTGATTTAGTGCCCTGTCATAAAATTTCTTTCTTTGCACTAGATTATGTATGGTTTGATGCCTATCAATACATTGAGACCCTTTTTCATGTTTGAGCATCTACCCAGCATCCCTTCAACTCAAAACTATATTTTGGTGGTAAGAAGTTGAATCTATTACTACGCCTTAATGTTATTGTTGTGTATACTTAAATGAAAATTATTGGCACTTTTATTTTCGACTTTCTTGCTGACGTAGTGAAGGTTGATTTATAGTATTGTAGATGAGTAATCTCTAATTATTGTGATACTAACTTATTATGGTCATGCTTTCCTTTTCTGCATTTACTTAGCTTTATACATGGTTCATTATTTGTTAGTGGACTTGAATATTCATTTTCATTACTGATTGGTTGTTTGCTTCTACTTAGTTTTATACATGGATCCTGTGCCATGTTTGAACGATCATTTGCGGATCGTAAATTCATCCATCTATTTGATAGTGACGTCTAATTCTCTCTTAAAGTAGGGTTCTCCCCCTTGATTAGCCATTTAATAATTGAATCTTGTTTAAGCTCTGTTCTTAATTATTTAGTGAAGGGTAATTTGAACTCCTGAAGTCCTCTATTTTATTGTTGAATGGACTATGGAGAGACATTTAGTAGATATCTTAGAATCTAAATCAAATCTTGTTTAAGCTCTGTCTATAGTACTCTTTATCAAAGATAGGACATCTCCCAACAAAATGGTTTTAAGTTAGATGAAAATTCAAGTAGTTAGGTACTTCCACTGTTCCACAAGTTTTAAGATACTCTCGTGCTCTACTTTGTGAATCGACAACCACTTTGGGTGCTGAAATGTGACCATTAGTTATGCTAAATTTGTGTAAATGTCAATTATTGCTCTACCCTTATGGAACAGGCTTTATGTCAATTCCTTCAGCATAACCTTTGCAGGCTCTAGGCTTTCGCATATGATTGAACTGAGCTTGCTTTCCCTCTGTCCATAGAGCTAAGCTAAAAGCTGGCTTGATCCGAAGAGCCAAGAAAATACATCCTAAAGTGCATATCCCTACTCCCATGCATAGTCATCAGTTGCATGCCAAGCCAGCCTTAGTTTGTAAGCAAGCAATTCTTATGACTTAGAGAAGAGCTACTCACTCTTGCTCTAGTAATGCATCATTTACAACCACTACCAAGGATGACGAATAGGCAATTTTGTTGAATTATAAATCAAGGGCTTTGTTAGGATCCAACCAGGTTGCTGATTGACGCCTGCATTAGTTGATTTTGATGTGGTGTCTTCATCACAAGGGAAGGGAAAAGAGGTAAGGAAAGCCTTCACTTTTGGGTGTTTTGATTCTTTATTCCGATGACACAATTTTCATTTCAAGAAAAAACAAGAGAAAGGCTAGGTTATCCAACAAATTTTGTAGCGATTTATACTCGGTCTGTGATACGTCGAGCACTTACGGTGCTTCATCAACTCTAAGAGGACCCAACTCTACAGCTGCACTATACCCAATTGATGAAAAACCAGGTCCTTCAAAATCATAAAATGAAAATCACAAGTAATAACCCAATCATTAGAAAAATATAATAAATTATATGACGGAATAAAATAGCTAAACGCGATCGTGATATTTTTCAGAATGTCAGGGTGGGCAGTTGCCCACCCTTGCCCCAAGCTAGCTATGTCCATGGCCATGGTTGATGGTACTCACAAAAGTTCGAGATCAAAATGATGAAAGGAATATTGGTGTTGGAGTGCCGGCCAATTCAGGAGGACATTTCATAGTATTCTTATAGAATTGAAAAGAAATATTTTCTACATTAAATAAGAGAAAAATCTAATGCAAAAATATGGAGGTAACAGTACCACTACACCGGTGTCCAAAGACACACACATGGATCTCTTTCTCCCCTCTGCAGGACATGAGGACCTCATCAGTGAACCAATTTTTGGCATCAACATTTTCTTTAAGGTTGGAACGAACTTAAAAATCAATACAAAAGAATAATAAAGAAACTGAAATACATAATAATATACAGTAACATGTGAGTGGTGGAGTGTACCCGATCATTATTATCTGCCATTGCTTGATCTGTTGAAACATCTTCAGGGAGAATGGCATCCGGATATGAAGGGGTTACATATTGGATCATTGCTAATTGATCATTAGATAAGCAATATTCCTTCTCATTGCCCTCATAAATCAAATCGATCCCCCACTTCTTCACTAAGCAATAAGAGTATGTACATATTAAACATTCCACTAGCTTCATCCCCAACTTTCGTCTGAAGTTTACAATAATTTTGAGGTATTTGGAAAGCCAGACCACTTCAGGTTATAGAAATATTTAACACCCTTGGTTTTATTTTTAGCTGTATACTTCAGAAAATTACGAACGCTGGCATTTGGGGGAAGTGTATCTATGAAGCAGCTTTCAAGAACAAAGTATAGGGTCCACCCTCGGATTTTCTGATCCAGAACAACAAGAGATAAAACTGATCCAGAAGCTCACTTGCAGAGAATGAAAAAGTAAATCCACAATGTGTAACGAATTCCTGTTCCATCATATATTTAGCATAATGTGTAAGCAATTGTTCCATCAAATATTGAGAGAGAGACGGAGAGAGAGAGAGAGAGAGAGAGAGAGAGAGAGAGAGAGAGAGAGAGGACCTGACGGAGAATCTTTCCAATATTTGCAAAACTGTTCTCAACTAATTTGGGGCAATTAGAAAAGTCGAAGAAGACAAGCAACTTTCGGAAGTCTGATCCAAGTGATATTGTTTCCAATGACAAACAATCCAATGCGAGCACAGAGAGTAAATTTATTGGAAGCTCTGAAAGTGATTGAAGCCTTGTACAATTCAACACATTGAGGATAGAAAGTCGAGAAAGGTGACTAATATTGCTAGCTGGTAGGGAAAAAAAATTGTTTCCTTCAAGATGCAAGTATTTTAATGACATTAAACTCCCAAGCTCGTATGGAATATATGACAAATTGGAGTTTGCTAAATCTAATTCTCTGATAGAAATTAATCCTTGTATAGAGGTGATGCAGATCACATGGAGATTTTATTAATATTTTGAAATTTTTGGATTTTTATATTTTAGAGTCTTGATTTTAGTTGTTTTTAGGGTTCTAATAGTCAAATTTGAATATCTATATGATACCATAATAGGTAGGGTCAATTTAAGAAGGTTTCTAGGTGTTATTAGGATTTTATGGAGCACTAAAATATGGCAAAAAGCACAAAACTAGGAATTAATATTTATTTCTATTTTCTAGCTAGGGTTTCTAGGGTTAATTCCATTATAAATATACTCTGCCTTGGCAGACTGAAGTTTATGAATTAATAAGAACTTATTGAGAGTTTTCACTATTTTTCTCTAGTTTCTCTCTTTGTGAAGATTGAGTACTGGATGCCTATTGTCCTAGCACTGTTTTTGTGATACGTCAATAGAGATTTGGAAGGTTGTTTGTTGTTGGAGAGCTAGTAATATTCCGTTGCAACAGTTGGTATCAGAGCTAAGGTTCGTTCCTGCACCATGCCACGTTTGAGAGGTCGTGGTGGCGGTTGTAATGTCCCTCTGGACAAAGTGCATGAAGGAGATGAAGTGCCCAGTTGCGACAACAGATCGATAAAAGCGATGCAAGCCCAAATCAATGAGTTGATTTTAAGATGGCTGTGACAACAGGTGGAAGCGATGCAGACCCAAATCAATGAGTTGATTTTAAGACAACGTCGTGGAAGTCGATCTCCCCCTCCACCATCAGTGGATGAGGAGGAGCTTGAGAATGAGTTCGGTAATACATGTACAAATCCTTATTGTTTGGGGTTTGGTGAGTCACTTGATTTTAACAATTAACACAGTTTTTCAAAATCCTTTTAAAGGTTTTGGGGAAGTTAAGGTCAAGACACCTATTGACTTTGATTCTCCACCAATCTTTGATGAATACATTGAAAATGATATTCAGGCAAACACCGACAGTATTATAGAAGTACAAGATTTAAATCAAGAACTTATTGAGGAAGAGTTGAAAGTATATATTAATTGAAAGGATCGATTCATTGAAGGCAAATTCTATTGGATTTCATTACGTACGTGATCAACTCACAAAATCCAACTGGCCCATCAATTGATTTTGTAGGAGTTGAAAACTTTAGTATGATATTTTCTCCTTATTTTGTGGATTTTGTCAATCAATTGAAAATCGATGCAAAACTTTTCAAGGTTATGCAAGTTGTAAAGAGTGTGAAATTAAAGCAGCTAAAATATTCCAAGTATATAATTCGTTAGAGTGGACGACAACAATATCTTCTTTTTTGATGAGGAGTTGGCGAATTCGATGGCGAATTCTCTCCAACATTGGGAGGATGATGCAGATCGCATGTAGATTTTATTAATATTTTGTAATTTTTGAATTTTTATATTTTGGAGTTTTATTTTCTTGATTTTAGCTGTTTTTAGGGTTTTAATAGTCAAATTTGAGTATCTATATGATACCATAATAGGTAGGGCCGGTCAATGTAAGAAGGTTTCTAGGTGTTATTAGGATTTTGTGAAGCACTAAAATATGGTATAAAGAACAAAATCGGGAATTAATATTTCTTTCTATTTTCTAGCTAGGGTTTCTAGGGTTATTTCCACTATAAATATGCTTGTAGCCGCCTTAGCGGACTGAAGTTTATGAATTAATAAGAATTTATTGAGAGATTTCACTCTTTTTCCCTAATTTCTCTCTTTGTGAAGATTGAGTACTGGATGCCTATTTTTCTGGCACTGTCTTTGTGATACGTCAACAGGGATTTGGAAAGTTGTTTGTTGCTGGAGAGCTAGTCATTAATATTCCCTTGCATCAAGAGGTTGATCGTAAACTGATGAGATCAGGATTTTTCACTAGTGATGTTGAGACAAAAAGTGTGAAAACCATGATTTTGATGCCAATCCTTGACATATTAAAAACATTCCTAATTTTGAGCAGCCAGAGAGATGAAGAGTTTGGACAGATTTCATCCATATTGGTAGCTTCCTAAGACTTTCGCAGTTTTTCAATCTCAGGACAACTAGTTTGTCAAGACATTTGATAGATTGGTGAACTTTTACCAACCTCGTACAATCATTGAGCTATAACTCCTTGAGATTGGTGCATCCTGAGAAGTCTGGGGTTTTAGTTAGATGATAAGAATGGCTAAGCCTAAGGAACTTCAACTGATCGAGAATCTGTAGTTGAAAAAAGAAAGAAAACCAAATTAATTAGCGTGTGGCATAAACTATAATCTATGATGGAAAGATGTAAAAACAATATATGTCTTACCTTCTTTCCCTTCCAAAACTGTCTTTGTGATACGTCAACAGGGATTTGGAAAGTTGCTTGTTGTTGGAGAGCCAATCATCAATATTCCGCTGCATCAAGAGGTTGATCGTAAACTGATGAGATTAGGATTTTTCACTAGTGATGCTGAGACAAAAAGTGTGAAAACCATGATTTTGATGCCAATCCTTGACATCCTAAAAACATTCCTAATTTTGAGCAGCCAGAGAGATGAAGAGTTTGGACAGATTTCATCCATATTGGTAGCTTCGTAAGACTTTCGCAGTTTTTCAAACTCAGGACAACTAGTTTGTCAAGACATTTGATAGATTGGTGGACTTT
>JAESVK010001439.1:188637-205230 GCA_017140935.1 Hamamelis virginiana | reverse complement strand
TGAGAAGTCTGGGGTTTTAGTTAGATGATAAGAATCGCTAAGCCTAAGGAACTTCAACTGATCGAGAATCTGTAGTTGAAAAAAGAAAGAAAACCAAATTAATTAGCGTGTGGCATAAACTATAATCTATGATGGAAAGATGTAAACACAATATATGTCTTACCTTCTTTCCCTTCCAAACTTGCTTCAAACTGCTATAGGATATATAGGTAAATTGCGACCACTTTCTCCATAGATAAGTTGGATGGTATAGATTGCAATGGAAAGCCAAACCAATATAACCATCTCAGTTCTTTTGAAAGATATATATTACTTCTAGCTTCCGCTTAGGTGTACATAATGGAGTTTAAGAAGTCGCAGCCTCTTCATTTTTGTAAATGCATGTGCATTCATTTGTACAGCATTTGAGCTTGGCAAGTCTAGGACAATGCCTTCTACTGCTTCTTTCCCTGGTAAGAATTATAGAACATTGCATAAGCAAATATATAGTAGTGGTGAGGTCACCTATGCTTGATAATTTAGTATGATCATGAATTCTTACAATAACCTAATACACCTCACATAATGGCAAAATAATTTACCTTATGGATATCTTACCTTGTCATTTGTCAACACATCAACAATGTCGTTATGAAACCAAAATCTAATACCTTTACGAGGCAATATAGGGTATTGTCTGCTAGCAATATCTCTACCCATGTCTCAAATCAAATCATGCATCGTCAAGAGGTTTGAGTCATTAAGTCCTATAAGACATCGACGATGTAGAACCCCAACTGCATTCTCTGTGAAGATAGAAACCACATCCTTCTAATATGCTGACAATATAATTTTTGTCCATTTCTACAAAGAAACAAACAATATCCAAGAAAACTTCCTTTTCAACATCTTCTAATGAATCAAAGCTTATCCTAATCTTTTCTTGAATTGCATATATTGTTAGAAATTACTTTTAATTTCTTTAACGCACTTTTCCATTCGACATGGTTTTGTGAAACAGAGAAGAACCCAAAACTTCAAGAGCTAACGGAAGCCCTCCTGCATGACCCACTACTTCCCTCGAAAGCTTCACATAGCCTTTTATGGGATAATATTCTCCAAAGGCATGCCTACTGATCGAAGAGTTGAAGAGAGTCGTGGTAACTTAATAATTCAGGCATATATATCTCGTCCACATCTAACAATTCTAGTAGAGACTTATCTCTTGTCGTTACTATGATTATGCTTCCCGAATGAAGCCAATCACGCCTTATCCCTAATGGCGCCTTTAATTGGTAACTATATCCACATTATCAAGAACAACAAAAACCCTTCTAGACCATGCTCTCTGTTTTATAACCTCAGTTCCTCGATCAACAACTCTTATGTTTTGGTTTTCGTCCTTTAGGATCTCAGAAAGAAGATGTTCTTGTAACTGAACTAGACCATTGTGTTGCTTTGAGGTTTCTCTAATATTTGCAAGGAAGCAGCTGCCTTCAAATTCACCACATATTTGGTTATAGATAGCTTTGGATATAGTTGTCTTACATACTCCGCCAATCCCAAAACTTGACCAATCAAATATTGTCTGATCCCAAGCTTAACAACATGGTTACATCTTGCACACGAGATTCTAAACCGACAGGGTATTCAACAGCATTTAAGTATGGAAGATTTAGTTTGCTTGAAATATCATTCACAATATTTTCGATAAACTTTGACTCGTGCCTGCCAATTCCGACCATAATAAGAGATGGAAGCAATATAAATGTTGTTTAAAGGAGTAATGGTAGAAGTCATGGCAGTATGGCACTCACACAGTGATCAATTGATGAAGGGATTGGCACTGGCCAAATCAGGAGGACATTTCTCTCAACAATATTGAGAGAGGTAGACAATGACAGACAGAACAAGCTAACCTCCATTATTGACTACTAACTATTGCATAAGCAATATTGTCTAAGGATTCATTTGTTTTTTTTATTTCTTTTGGGAAAATACATTTTGCCCCCTTAAACTATTACTGTGTTACAAATTGGTCCTCAATGGTTTTAATTGCAACACATTGTCCCTTATAGTTTCAAAATATGACAAATAATATCTTTGCATCCGTTGATAGCAGTGGAACAGACAATAATGATTGACAGACCTATTTTTGATTGCAAAAATTAGATTCTCAATTACTATGTCTATCCATCCCCCTATAATTTTACTCTTAATTCTCCACCACTAAGATCTTATTGATGGCCTGTTAACTAGGAATAAGTCTGTCAACCATTATTTCTCTATTTCACACCCAATCAATATACGTAAAGGTGTTATTTGTCACATTTTGAAACTATACCAGGGCAATGTATTGCAATTAAAACCAGTTATAGTTTAATTTAGGAGGGCAAAATGTATTTTCCTCTTCTTCTTTTTTAATAATGCATTTGCACATTCCTCTTGTTTCTTTAGTTTTCTTTGTAAATGTTGTTTCACTTGGCCAAGAATAAAAATGAACATAAATGAAGATTAATTAATTAAAATAACTTGCGATTAATGTCATTAAAATTGAAATTAGCAAGCTCTCTAATCAACTCTTTTGATGGGAGGAAGGTAACACAAAAGCCCGAAGAGGTCTATTAAGTGCATAAATGCACCCACCAAAATCCCAATGTACTGAAATATTTCAGTAAATTCCAGCGGATTAATGCCCAGGTACTTGCCCTCAATGGTGAATAACTTGATTATATGAAGATGTCACTGAATTGATCTAGCTTGGGTTTCAAGAGACTGACAAAAACTAAAGACTTGACATCATTGATGATTGATCCAACCTTATTCAAATCTGATGAATGTTGGAAAGCACTCCCTCCATTCACAATTATAAACTAAACCATTCTCCTATTTAGTCCACGCCACATCCCCTGTTAAAACCAAAACCACACAAGAAAAAAATTAAAATTTTCCAAGAAAATGAAATTTCCTAGGAAAATGAGAGAATGGAGAAGAGAGCTGGCCCTCAGGAGACCATTTATATTCCATAGCTAATCCGTAGTTAGAGCTGGCCCTGAGGGCAGGCCTAACAGGCCGTGGCCTTGGGCATCACTTTTTTACTAAAATTTAGGGGCATTAAATTTGGTCTTAGTAGTGATATACTACATAGGCTACCAATTTTTATTCAAGGGCAGCCCGAAGGGCCAAACTCCAATATACTACTTATGTTCTAATACTTTAGCCTCTATTTTTTGTTGTTGCATTTTTTTTTTTTTTAGTTTATAATTTTTGTTAATTTCTTGGTATCATTGTTCTATGTATGTTTGACACATTTAAGGAACATATAGTTGAATTATATTCATTTTAATGGAATTATATTCAAGAGTTGTAATCAAATCTTATTTATTAGTTTGATATATTTGTAATGATTGTAGGAGGTTTCGGGTGAGCCTATTGAATACTCTCTTTGTGAATTGATTGTTTATTTCACAACAAGAAAAATTAGCTTTAGCAACCAACATTTAGTAAGGAGCGAAAAAATCCTTAATAAATGTTCCTTTAGTAAGGATTATTCATTGGTCCTTGCTAAACATTTAATAAATTTCAAAATAACCTAATTGGTAATATCATTTAGTAAGGATCGTCTAATAATCCTAACTAAAAGTCATTTTTAGTAAGCATCATTGGGTGACCCCAACTAAATGTCATTTTTTTAGCACTAAAAATTGCATAATTTTTTTTTTTTACAAATTTTCATTTTTTTTTGGGCAATTTCCATGAATAATCCGCCTACGAACCTGATCCAAAACATATTACGGATATACACTTATTATTTTTGGACGAAATTACCCTTAAAATTGAAGTTTGACCAATTTGTATAGAATCATCAATTTTATGTATAATCCCAAAAAATAAATAGAATCTCAAATCCCCAATTTATCTAATAATTACCAATATTGTTAAGAATCCTCAATCCACTTTATGTCACGTCAACATTTAATACTAGTCATTCAATGTCCCCCGAATTTTTGTATAGGATCCCCAATTTTATGTATAATCCCAAAAAATAAACAGAATCACCAACCCCCAATTTATCTAATAATCACTAATATTGTTAAGAATCCTCAATCCACTTTATGTCACGTCAGCATTTAATGCGGGTCATTCAATGTCCCTCCGAATTTTTTGTACAGAATCCCCAATTTTATGTATAATCCCAAAAAATAAACAAAATCCCCAATCCCCAATTTATCTAATAATCACCAATATTGTTAAGAATTTTCAATCCACTTTATGTCACGTCAACATCATGCATGTCATTCATTCAGTTTGCGCTTTCCAAGAACATCAAATCAATCAAATCTTGTCTACTCTATTGGGTATTCTTAGTAATATTGGGGATTGGTGATTATTTGTAATTATGGTGATCCTTTGTAATATTGGGGATTGAGAATTATACACAAAATTGGGAATTGTGTTGATTATTGGTGACTCTTCGAATTTTTTTTTTAATTCATCCGTACAAAATTTTGACCATTTCAATGGTCAAATTGTAAATACCCATATGAGTGGAGGGTATTTATGCCCTAAAAGAATATTTGCATAATTAGTTTTGGATCGGGTTCGTAGGCGTATTATTTTGGAAACTTAGGATTATTCATGGAAATTACCCTTTTTTTTTTAAAAGCTAATTAACTAAAAGTGCATTTAAAATGATATCAACTAAAAATACTTTGAAAATAAAGAAAGTTAGTACTCCGTCTAGAAGAAAGTTAGCAAATTTTTTTAAAAAAAAAAAACAACACTTTCAGTTATATAGTTAATTAACCGAAAACACACACTCTCTCTCTCTAATCTCTCCCCAACTCTCATCACCGCCCCTCATTCTTCTCTCAATCTCCCATCACCGATCATCTTTTTCTCACAATCTCTCAATCTTCACCCAAATCTTCTTTTCATTTCCCTCCATCACAACTTTAGCCCTAAATCTTCTTTTCATTTCTCTCCATCACAACTTCAGCCCTAATCTCTCACGACTTCTCCCTCACAAACCAGCGACTGAAGCTCTTCTCCCTCTTTTTTTGTTTTGCTTCGATGACATTGGCTTGCTTCGGTGACTGAAGCTCTTCTTCATCTTCACCATGATTTGTTCCAAATTTGAAAGTTCATTGCATGTACATGCATTTGATTCATCGTGGTTGCCCAAATCTAAGGTTGCTCTGCTTTTCCATGCTCTTGCTTGGTTCACATCTCTTTCTCTTGTATATTTGTGTGTTTAACAGCCACAGAGAGCAATAGATAAAGAGAAGTCGTGAAGGTCACCAAATCTGAAGGACAGTTTGCATGTGAAATTATATTTTTATTTTTATGCAATTTTGCACAAAATTTATGAGCAACCTGTTCCCCAAATCTGTTATTGTGATTATTTGTGTGTTTCACTTCCCCAAATATGTTCGTCTAATTCATATTGTGTGTTTAAAGTGTTTGAAAAATGTCTTTTGATTCCCAAAAGTACAGGCTAAGGAAGTAGTTTTTTCCCTTAATTGATATCCTTTTTTCTTGTATATTTGTGTGTTTAAAGTGTTTGAAAAATGTCTTTCTATGACGTAAAATTTCACATCTGATCACATTATTGGGCTGGTGGTATCGCACCAATAAGTGATGGTTTAATTTAGTTATTTGATTACAATTGAGTCCATATATATCGTTTCGTACCCTCATGTAGGACTGGTAGATGCACCAGAAAATGCATTCTAGTGGTAACAATGTGACATTGTTCTGCTTATTTTCTTGTTCTCTAGTCTGGTGCTTACGAGAATGAACCTACAGTGTTTGATTGGTTAGTGGCATATTCTGTTGCAATTTGGTGGTTTTTGTAACTCATATTAGAATATGTGTTGTGTTTTTTGTTTTATGTGTTTAGATGCCAATAAATTCTAAGGCATCTCTCTGCTATTTGTTCTTTTAACAGTAATGCATTAAAATTTTCATTTAACACCATCACTTGCTTTTCATCTTACAGACAAATGAAAATATTTGTGTTTTAAGATCGATCATCTAGTACCACATCTAGTTCTTGATTAATGATTCAAAAATTATCACTAACTTCTTAATTTTGGAAATTAAAAAACCTTCTTGAAGGCTAGGAGACATCATGTAATTCGATCATCTATTCACGTAATTTACAAGTCTTGCATATATCACTGAATTCTTTTGCTCTCTAGATTTCAGTTCCAGTTCTCTTCTCACAAGTGATAAGCAATTCCCAAGTGTGCGTATTTTCTGCCAGTCCAGACAGGTATATTACCTTCCCATATATGTAAATTGTTGTAGCTTTGCTTTAAGATCGATCTCATTAAATTCTCCCAACTTGCATGCATTATTTTATTTGCGATATGATTCTCTCCAGGTTATTTTATTTTGGTTTGTTAAATGGACTTATTTCTTTGCTTGTCTATTGTTATCTATATGCATTTTATGCAGTCTAAATTCGATAAATTCTAAGAAATTCCACACACCTGAGAAAAGCTTCTCACACTATAGAAAAGAATTGACTATTGATGGGTGCCCACCTAATCCAACAGAAATGTTTCGTCATTTGCACACCAAGAATAGAGGGAAAGGGCAACCAATCAATTAAAAAGCAGCAGTAATTTTGGTAAATAAGTTTTGAATCATTATAACATATTAAAAAATAGATTTTCTTGGATTTCACATTACTAATTTTTTAAAAATGTTTTTATGCAGTCTAAATTTGATAAATGGTCTACTAATCAAGATTCAACCTCTGTTAATGCCGAAGAGTTTTTCATGTAGACTATGGGTCTGGAGCGGCATGGCCGTGTACGTTGCTATGGGCTAGGTCCAACACCATCATCAATCTTTGGCTCTTCTTTTAGACAAGCAACTAGTGGTACTTATTCCCAAGTTTGCAATCGACTTACTAACGTCCTTGATGAGATGGAGCACATGAAGGCGACTATGTCTCAACAGATCATAGAGGAGAGGAGAAATGGGATCAACTCCAAGAGGAGATGCATCAGTTTATGCGGCGGTTCTGGTATATTCTTTTCATTTTGGTAGCAAAATTAAAATTTATGAGGCAAAAGAATTAATATGAATGTGCTTTCTCCAAGAAGTAAATTGAAATTTAATAGATACTTTTGATAACAGGAAAAAGAAAAAACAAAGAAAAGAAAAGACTGCATAAAGATGTGATTTGTGAGTTGTGAAGAGAACCAACTTAAGGTATAATAGGAAATTTATCTTCTTTTGTGTATAAGTTTATGTTGTGATACGTATTTCCATGTGTTGCATGTAATATCTGGTTTGACTAATCCTGGATGCACACAATTAACAAGGAAATTGGGGAATTTCCTTGCTATGAGTCTTGTATAGGCATTTACAGCAGCTTTGGATACTTTATAGGCTGATTCAGTTGTAGGCCAGCCATTAGCTTGCAACTTATGCTCCTTGAAATCCCTTAGAAACCATTCCAAAAATTCATCTAGTTTTTCTTCTGTTATGTCATCAATATTGTCCAGCTCTGCATTTGCCTTCTTGTTGCAGATATATTGAAATAACAATATGAAATAAAAACAGTCTTTGAAATGGAAAAGCACTCTTTGAAAATGGGTTCAATTGTGGAAATCATAGGAAAGAAGAAGTTTGTTTCTTCCTAGGCATTTAAGTTTGTATTGTTATCATGTGATGAAATGCTTATGTGTGTGTATGTAGGAAACATATGCTTTGTTCAGATAAGTTTTTCACCAACAATGTTAATTGTTTCTCTCTTTGTGGGGAAATTCATTCACTTGATCTAGATGAAACAACTTCAAAGCCCCTTCTTTTTCTTCATAAATATGTTCTGTTTCAGGTATTCAGGTAGTCTACACTATACAGTGACGACATATACTGTATGGAAGGCAACAAATTGATAAATAATCTCTTCTGTAGCTATAACTTAGCTGTTTGACATGTATAGTTTGTTTTTAAAAGTACGATCAATTTGAATGATCTGCCATTTTAACTTAATATCCTAAACTTGACCTGTGGTTTATTGTTTGTTCAAGTAGAAATTGGTAAATGATGGTTATCATTTCTAAGGAACTGTTACATGTTTACTGCTTTAGGCTATAGAAGATGGGGGCTCTAGAAGTCAGTAAAGTGGTACACAGTCACCAGGGGTGGCGCCTTATTACTTGCATTTGGTTACATGCAGGGGTTTTCCATTTACTGGCCAATATGTTGAGTCTTTTAGCGATTGGAATCCGGCTTGAGCAAGAATTTGGGTTTGGTATGTATCTACATTTCATCTTTACATTATTATTACTATTATTTATATATGCATAAATTGGCACAACTTCTGAGATTCAATTTTAAGCATCATCATCTGATGAATTCAATAAAGGACATGATGTAAAATAAAAAATCTAAGCAATTTGTAATCAAGTTAATAATTAAAAATTGTTTGCTTTGAAGCATATTTTGAAAAAAAATGTGTGAATCATCCACTTCTCTTGACGAAGAGAGTTGCTGAAGATTTACTAGACGAGATGGATTCAACACTAAATCAGGATAACCTTGGTGTGGCAGAAAAATTGGCTTTCTTGTACATTGGAGTTTTTTTTTTTTTTTTTTTAAATGTTGTTTAATTGTTGGTTCTTTCAAAATGTATGTCAAAGAACCATTTAAAATTGTAAATAAAGGTTTCCATTTTTGTATGGTTGAGAACCATTTAAAATTAGGTCTTTCAAAAATTTTCCAATAATTTTATTCTACTAATTTTTTTATTTTATTTTTATCCATAATTTTTAGCAAGGGCCTTTGATCCTCACTAAAGGTATGTTGATCGATGTTGCTAAAGAGTCTGTTTTAGTACGGGTCTTGGTCCTTGATAAAGGTTTTAGCCACCGTGTGCTTTAGTAACGCCTAGTTAGGGTTGGCTGATCCTAACTAAAGGTTTTAGCAACCCAAAATTGGAATAGTTAATTTGTTTGATATATTTGTAAGGAAAATTCCATTCGTCCTCCCTTTTTGTCTTCCATCGTGCTTCTGACCAACTTAGAACAGTTATTTCTATCGACCGTTGGATTTGATATTTCACTTATACTTATCATGAATGCAAAAAATCATATTGATCCAATTGTTGGTTTTTGCAATTTTGAAAAAAAAAATTGTAAAATATAATGAAAAAATCGTGAAAAATTATCACAGTCTATTTTTTGAAAAACCAACCGTTGGATCAATGTGAGTTTTTGTATTCTTGATACATATAAGTGGAGCATCAAATCCAACGGTTGGTTTTTCAAATAACTGTTTCAACTTTCAAGTTGGTCAAATGCACAAGGGAGGACAAAAAAGAGAGGAGAAAAAGGGTGGAGGAAAAGAATTGTTGTATTTGTAATAATGATATGAGGTTTGGGATGACCCTATTGAAAACTCTTTTATTTTATTTTATTTTTTATTTTTAATAATAACGAGTTAGGGTCACCAAAGATCAGCAACTGGAAGCTCCAACCTTCTCTATACCTGCACATCCAAAGCCGAGAGGTTCTAAAATTTAATCATTCTACATGTTAACATTCTCATCCAATGTTTTATAGACCACCAGATATTAATCACATTTTCTAACTTTCCTTCCATTCGGGCTACACATCTCCTTTGCCAAAGTTTCCAAACAATTAAGCACGGAATTAAACCCAACAAAGTACCCAATTGTGATGTCCGAGAGCCTCGATTAAACCAAACTTGAATTCTTGACTTCCAGCTTTGCTGACTATAGAAAGGAATACCCAATTCCGCTGAAGCTTTTCTCCATATTTCAACAGCAAACTCACCCTTACCTAGAATATGTTCTAGGTCTTCCATCTCTCTATTCGTGCAGCAATTACAAGTAGAGACCAGCGGGACTCCAACAGCTCGAACCCTCTCATCCACACTAAGACAATTAAAACTTGCTTTCCACATACACAGAGCAATCTTTTTAGGAAACCATTTATGCCACACCCATTTAGCCCACTCAAACTTAGGCCATTTAAATCTGAAAACATCCCAGGTTGACTTAGTAGAGAACACTCCTTTCTTATCAGGCAACCACAGTAAAAAATCCTTTGCATTGCGCAAATATCCTATTGTCTCCATAACTTCAGAAGCCTTCTGCCAGCCCAGAAGAGTATGAAGTTTTTCAACATCCCACTCATTTCCAATCACCAATTCTTTGACTCGAATATTAGAATGCTCCCCACGAGGAAAATCATTAATCATAGGTCCCGAGCTAAGAAAACTGTCATACCATATGGACACATCACCTTCTCTAACCTTCCACCTTGAGTTCTGTAAAATTTCAGGAAGATATGCCACAATATTATTCCAAAACACAGATCCTGAACTATTCTCAACATTTAAAACCACATGACCTGATTTAATGTATTTCGCCCTAAAAAACCTGGCCCATAGAGAATTTTGGGTTAACAAATTCCAACCAAACTTCATGAATAAAGATCTCCGAACCTCCAAAACATCCCTCACCCCTATCCCACCCTCCTCCACAGGTACACATAACTTTTTCCTAGCCCTCCACTTTCTTTTACCTCTCCCATCCTGAACTCCCCAGGAAAAATTAGCAAACATACATTGTAACTTCCTCAACACAATATTTGGAAAATGAAGTATCGAGAGCAAATGTAAAGGCATGCTTGAAAGAACATGTCTCAACAAAATAAGCTTCCTTGTGATAGTAACTTGCCCCTCCAGCCTTCTATCTTCTTACCGATACACTGTAATAAAGGATCGAAATGACTCACCTTTAATATATCATCCACAATAGGAAACCCTAAATATGTAAATGGAAAACTTCCTTCCAAAAACCCCGTTTCCGATAACAGCTCTCTCCTTCTTCTCATATTCAGTTGCTTTGCAAAGAAAATAGCCGACTTCTCCTTACTCACCCTTTGACCTGACCAACACTCATACTCCTGCAAAACCTTTATTAAGTTTCGAATAGAATTTTTACTAGCATTTACAAAAATTATCATATCATCAGCATATAATAAATGAGAAATCATTGGGGTACCTGATCGACTCAGACGACGAGGGAGATTATTCCCCGTCAGTGATCAGAATTAATAATTTATAATACCGCGTGACAATTAATCTCAATTCGATTGTGACTAGTGAGCACGGGTGTCGAACCACTGGGAAGTGCAGGTTTATATTAAAAAGACTCTTGGGAATCAATTCAAGCGGAAAGAATATTGTCAATTAAATTGGTTGGTGGTAACTGCTCCGATTGGGTCGAAGCGAAAACAAAGTAATTTAAATTAAAGCTTAGTAAAAATGCAGTTAAGTTGGTGGAATGAGCGGAACTTGGGTGAGAAGTCCATTTGAATATCAATTAAACAATTTATGTTTATAAAATCCTCACTATAGTAATTATGTATGGTGGTTCTTCCAACTACAAGAAGGAAGTCCCAAAAAGATTATGAATACAGGACCGGCAAGTTTATCCCCGAAAAGAATGGAATATCGCTATCCATCTTAAATGAGGAATAAAGCATGCTGGTTTGTATTCATACCAATAAGAACCATTGCATAATTATATAATTGCAATCACAGATGTACAATTATATGATATTATATTCGGCAATAGTGTGCGGTAAAACCTTCACAACTATGCAATCACATAATACAAATAGAGGGATGTTTATAAAATAGGATTGTAAAATGAATTCAACTTCATCCTCACCCAAGCTTGGAGTATTAGCTACACATCGCTGGAGGATAATATCCTTTATCCAGGCAAGCTTTTGGGGGTCACGGGATGGAAAAGACAGTAAAAGCGGTAATTAATTGACTGAATAAATAAGGAAAATGGCAGAAAGTAAATAAAGAAAAGTGACAGAAAGTAAATACAGAAAAGAAAAGACTTAAGTAAATAAAGAAAAGAAAGGACTAAAGTAAATACAGAAAAGAAAAGACTTAAGTAAATAAAGAAAAAGGCAGAAAAAGTAAAGAACAGTTCTCAAGTGAGAACTGAGCCATGCATAAAAAGGAATTTAACAGAATCGGAATTACTGAAAGTAAAGACTTAATCGGATAGAACAGTTCTCAAGTGAGAACTGAGCCAGGCATTGTAAAGAAAAATGACAGAATTGGAATTGACTGAAAATTGAAACTACCGATTGAAATGCGAAAATAAACTGTAACTTGAATTAAAATAGCAGAGTAATGATTCAGAGCTTAAGTCATGAACCCTCGAAACGTCGTCGTTACATTCCTATTTATAGAAGGAAAAGGTAAAAGACGCTAATGCCCTCAAAATATCCCAAAATATCTAATCTGCCCGCAGCCGCCATTGTCTATCGATAGCGCAGGTTCGCTATCGATAGAGGTGCTATCGATAGCGAATCCTGGCTATCGATAGTCAAGGTCAAACTTTTGACTTTCTTTGCAGATTTCAACGTCTGCTCTTTTGGTACTTCCCTCGGCTGCTTTGGATCGTCTTCGGACGTTCCTTTGATTCGAGATGCTCTTCAGGGCTTCATCGGTGACGACTTTATTCAATGGTAATCTGCACATATTTCTTAAAACAGAGATTAAACCCAATTTGTACAGATATTCATGAAAAACGCTATTTATTATACAATTATATATATAAGAGAACATAGAAATACCCTAGTTGAATAGTATGATTGAGGTACAATCAGTACCATTTGGATGAGTAAAAGGAAGGATCTTATTCTCGGACAGCTTCCTTTTTAGCAATCTAGAAAACACCTCCTCCATAATTATGGACAAATATGGAGATAACGGATCCCCTTGACGCAAACCTCTACTGGACTTAAAAAATCCCTTGAATGTGCCATGCATTATGACTGAAAACCAAGGTGAACTGACACAAGAGAAAATCAGCTTACAAAAAAACTCCGGGAATCCAAAAGCATGCAAAACCATATCCAAAAACCTCAAATCTACCCGGTCATATGCCTTACTCATAT
Organism: Hamamelis virginiana; assembly: GCA_017140935.1. Lineage (NCBI taxonomy): Eukaryota > Viridiplantae > Streptophyta > Magnoliopsida > Saxifragales > Hamamelidaceae > Hamamelis > Hamamelis virginiana. Next base: position 192,274 of record JAESVK010001439.1, on the reverse strand, counting down.
CAATTTTAAGCGTGATATTTCCCCCTCTAACCTTTCTATGCAACAACTTGATCATTTCTTGCGTAAGAGAGACATTTTCAAAGATACTTCTACCCCTCACAAAAGCTCATTGTTCAAGAGAAATGATATTTCCAAGCACCAACGATAGCTTCCCAACCAGAATCTTAGAAAAGACTTTGTATATTACATTACAAAGACTAATTGGACGAAATTTTTCAAAAGACTGAGGATTTTTCACTTTCGGAATAAGAACAATATAAGATGAGGAGTAAAATCTAGGCAAAACATCTCTCCTAAAGAACTCCCTCACAGCCTTCATCACATCTTCCTTAATCACACCCCAACAATTTAAATAAAACGCTGATCTGAACCCATCCGATCCCGAGCTACTATCCACAGATATAGACGAAATTGCCTCATGAAATTCATCCTAAGTCGGCTCAACCCCCAACAACCTGGCTAAATCTTCATAAATTTCAGGTTGAATCAATTGGTCCAATGCTAACATCTCCTCTGAGTTTTCAAGACCAAGAAACTGGTCAAAATACTCAACAGCCCCTTCATGAATCTTTTCCATATTATCCAGTATCGAGCCATCAGGCAATCTCATGGACTTCACACAAGCATTCCTTCTCCGTTTGAGAGATAACAACATGAAAGAATTTAGAATTCTGATCTCCCTCAACAAGCCAAGATTTCTTTGCTTGTTGCCTTGATCTCATATCCTCCCTATTATACCACATATCTAGTTCAGCCTTTGAAACTAAGTAATCTCAATGGACTCCAAATACGAAGATTGTAACATCTCCTCAAATCTGTCCACTCTTTTTCCAATTCTAAAATTATACCATCCACACGGCCAAAAACTTCTTTATTCCACATTCGAAGTCTCTACTTAAGGGGTTTTAGCTTCCCCACTAAATTGCATAATCCTGAATATGAGAATAACAGTTCCTGCCAAGATTCCTGCACCAAATCCAAAAAACCAGAATGTGAAGTCCACATATTCTGAAATCTAAATGGAGCTGGCCCATATCTAGCATTTTCCGCAATAATCTTTAATAATACAGGAGAGTGATCCGACAATCTCCTACTTAGCAAACTTGTTGAAGCTTCTCCAAATTTAACTCCAAAGCCATTATTGATCAAAACTCTATCTAGTTTTGCTCAACTTCGAGTCATCCCCTCATGACCGTTACACCAAGAAAACTGTCTCCCTTCCAGCCTTAAATCCAATAAACCACACTTATTGATGTAGTCATTGAATTCAACCATAGCGGAAAGAACTCTAGGCCTTCCCCCCACACGTTCTTCATCAGAACAAATAATGTTAAAGTCCCCCATCACAACCCATGGGACACCAAAACTAGAAATACCACATAACTGTTCCCACAACTCTCTACGATCAATTTGAGAACATTTTGCATAAATAAAAGAGGTTAAAATAGAACCTTCAGCCACCGAACAAAAAACCGTAAAACTCTGGTTTGTAGATCCCACAACATCCATCTGAACATCTGCTTTCCAAAATACCCAAATTTTACCACCTTCATCAACATTAGAACAAAAATGCGAGAATTGTAAAAACATAGCCCAAAATGTTGCATTCTAACCGCATCTTGGAAAGGTTCTAAAATAACAAGAACCTCTATATCGAATTTCCTTACCAATATTTTCAATCTTTTTTTTGAAGTACCCAATCCCCTAATATTCCACACCATAATTTTCTCAATCATAAATTCAGCTTTCGGGGTTGGGCTTTCGCCCTGAAAACCCTCATTGTGAATTGATTGTTGTAGGTTTTCTTTATTAGTTTAATTATATTTGTAATTATGATAGGAGGATATATATATATGTATTTGTAATGATGAATCGGGGATAAGAGGTTCAATGTGAGCCTATTGAGAACCCGCTTTGTGAATTGATTGTTGTACATTTAGCTCATGAGAAATGAAGGGTAAATAACTAAAATTTTACACGCATTTTTTTTTTTTGGGGTCAATATGTAGTAGGGGCAATATTTTAGGAGCCCGCCTAGGGCATCCAAAATCTCAGGACCGGCCTTGTCCATAGTAGCACATGAAGCCCCAATAGAGGTCATTGCCCTCAATGCGTCTTGCTGCCTTAATCTGCGAAAGAAAGAAACCACACTCAGCATAATGCGTATTGGTGTCTGAAAAGTAAAATATATATGTACCCATCAATGATCAAGTGACATGTGGTCATCGGATCATGAAAGAAGTAACATGTAAATGGTGGAGTACCTCATAATCATGTGCAATTGCTTGATCTCGAATACGAAGGGGAGGCATAGTGGATCATTGCTAATATATTGATCATTAGATGTACAATATTCATTTTCATTGTCCACATAAATCAATTCGATCCCAAGCTTCTTCACTGTGCAACATTTTTCAGAGTAAGTACATACTGAAAACACCACTCCATCCCCAACTTCCATCTCAACTTTACGATTTTTTTGTGGTACATGTCGATCATCAGTAGATCTTGCCACTGGTTTGGAAAAGAACACCACTGCAGGTAATTGGAATATTCGAGTCCCTTGGTTTTATTTTTTACTGTATATCTCAGAGGACTAGTGACCTTATAACCTGGGCCAGTTGGTTTTTTGGAGCTGCTGTTGAGAACAAGGTACAGGGTCCACCCCTGAATTTTCTGATTAGGAACAACAAAGGATAAAACTGATCCCACACCCTGGCAGTCCACATAGTCAGGAATCTCACTCGCAGTGAGTGAAAAAGTAAATTCATGTCTAGAGAATCCCTGTTCCATAAAATATTTTGTGTTAGAGAGAGAGAGAGAGTGAGAGAGAGAGAGAGAGAACCTGGCTGAGAATCTTTGCAAAATTGTTCTCAACAAATTTGTGGCAACCAGGAAAGATCATGAATGGCGACATTTGTAAGTCTGATCCAAGTGATATTACTTCTAGTGACGCACAATCCCTTGTGAACGCACACATTACGTTCATCGGGAGCTCTGGAAGTGATCGAAGCCTTGTACAATTACTTACACTGAGGATAAAAAGTCGAGAAAGGTGACTAATGCTAGCTGGTAGCGTACAAAAATTGTTTCCAGTAAGACTCAATAATTCTAATGACATTAAACTCCCAATTTCCTCTGGAATACATGACAAATTGGTGTATTCTAAATATAATAGTCTTATGGAAGGTATCAAGACCGATCGCAAACTTTTGGGAGGTGCCTGAGACGAAACACATGAAATCCATAATTTTGATGCCGATCCTTGAAATCCCTGCAACATTCCTAAATTTGAGCAGCCAGATAGATCGAGAATTTGGACATATTTCATCTCTACTGGTAGCTCCCTAAGATTTTTGCAATTTTTCAATCCCAAGGCAACAAGTTTGTCAAGGAATTTGATAGACTCGTGAACTTTTACCAACCTTGTACAATCATTGAGCAACAACTCCTCCAAATTAGTGCATCCTGAGAAATCTGGGGTTTTAGTTAGATGATAAGAATGGCTCAGATTAAGGAACTTCAACTGACTGAGAATCTGTCATTGAAAAAAGAAAGAAAATTAGGCATATTAGTTTGCATGGGACATAAACTAATATATATATATATATATATATATATATATATATATATATAT
>JAESVK010001439.1:152097-162618 GCA_017140935.1 Hamamelis virginiana | reverse complement strand
AAGGAGGATCACCTGTACAACAATTTAGCAACCCATGCCACCACTTGAGCATAGAATAAAATCAATTAATGTGATGAAGTAATATGTGAAGCTTAGCGTAAATGTTATTATATAAAGAGAGAGAAATAAGAAGAAAAAGAAAAAGATTGAGAAAAAGAAGAAGATACCTGGTCCTTGGAAGCAGCAGCAGTAGCGTGGAACTGTGGAGAGAGAGAAAAAGAAATAAAAACACAGTGCAATTCTGTAAAAAATAGAAACAAAATATATATCTTATTATATACAGAGAGAAAAATAAGAAGAAGAAGAAAAAGATGGAAAAAAAGAAGAAGATACCCTGTCCTTGGAAGGAGCGGCAGTAGTGGTGAGAGGAGACGTGGGGCTGCTGGAGAGAGAGAGAGAGAGAGAGAGAGAGGAGGCGTGGAGAGAGAGAGGAGGGGCCTTCACCTATTATTCTTATAAAATAAATTATGTAAATTCAAAATTGAAATCTTATCTTAATTAAAATTAAAACCAATTGAGAGAAAGAGAGAGGAGGTTATTCAATTCTTATATTATAATATGAGATTTTTATAAAATTAAATTAAATAAAATCAACCAATGAGAATGAAGAAAAGGAGAGAAGCTGGAGAGAGAGAGAGAAGGAGGTTTATCTAAATTCAAAATTGAAATCTTATCTTAATATAAATTAAAAACCAATTGAGAGAGAGAGAGAGGAGGTTATCTGCTTGGAGAGAGAGAAATCAACCAATGAAAATTAAGAAAGTGAGAGAATTAAGGAGAGACAGCCACATCAGCCTAGCAAACTGCTCTATATATTATATAATATATATACGGTTTTGATCCTGTAAGGACGTCCTTATGCTCTTATCGTAAGGACGTCTTCACTGGGAGAGGCATTTTTGAAAAATCGACCTTGGATTAGATAATCTTCTTATGAATGTCATGTCTGCCAAAAATCACAGTGATCCAATAATTGGTTTTCAAAATACAGTCCGTAAAACGCTTTGACAGTATTTACCGTTGGATGCTGTCAAAGTTGTTTAAATGACTGTATTTTAAAAACCAACCGTTGGATCGCTGTGATTTTTGGCAGACATGGCATACATATAAACATTATCTAATCCAACGGTCGATTTTTCAAAAATACCTCTCCCAGTGAAGACGTCCTTACGATAAAAGCGTAAGGACGTCCTTACAGGATCAGAACCGTATATATATATATATAAGTTTTAATTTAATGAATATTTGGTTTAGGGAGCTTACATGCATGGGTTACTGTTTAATTGCATGTAATAGTGGAGATGCGGATGGAAGGCTTGACATATGTGGTGGTGAGTGGGTCAGGACACATGGTACCTCGCACCAATCCTAGTGAAACTCTGGCCATCATTCACTCTTTCTTGACCAGTGAACCTCTGCCTGCAGCTCCACAATAATCAATCATATATACTTCATGGATTAATGCTATTTATGCATGTGAAAGGAGCAATTGATAATGATTTTTATAAGTCATTCAAGTACTTTGAATTAAAGTTTGTATTTTTAATTTGATGTTACTTTTGAGTTTTGAGGGTGTGGGATTGATGTTGAATAAGGAAAAGATCGAGTGAATTTGGCTCTATTTAATTTTTATATTTGCTTCTAGCGCCCCCCCCCCCCCCCTCACAGTGTCCATTATCAACCCAATGTTAATTTATGTTCCCATTTTGTAAAAGTTGAAAGGAAATAAAAGGAAAAACTAGAAGTGCTTTAATTCAAAAAGATTTTTTTTTTTTAGACATATAATATATTTTCATCAATTTTCTTACCTCTTTCTATGATTCAAACAAATTTTAAATTTTAAAATATCTAGCTTGCCACTATCAACATTTGACATTTATCCAAATTTACCATAAACAAAGCCCACATTTAAGTAACCAAAATTGTTGTCAATGAGTTGTTCAAAGCTCTCACTTTGCAATAATTGCACAATTATACCTGGACGTACTCAATTCATTTTTATTGAAAGGTACTAGCTAGCATGCTGGTAAAGTCTCTTGATCGTTGTACCAGGTTTGAGTCTTGCCTTCATCAGGATGGGAGGGTTTAAGGGAAAGGAGAGAGTTACTTCCTGTTGGGCAGCTCATAAGCGCTCAATGGGCTTCTTGACAAAAAAAAAAAAACTCATTTTTATTATTTAATCCCTCTTTATTATTATATTTCTAAAATTACTGCTAAGAATTTACAAATGTCAAGTTAATGAGGGAGGGGATTGAAGCCCACTGTCTAAATGGATGTAGCATCCACTGGTTGTACAAAATGAATGTAGCATCCTAATGAGCCAATGCCCCCATCATCTCATGCTTATGGCAAGTATGTGGTAGGGTTTTATTTTATTCTACTTAAGCTCTTTCCCATTTGAGAAAGCATGTGGTAGAACGTCACGATAGCCTATAGTCTAGAAAGCACAGGTGCTAGAGCCGAACTTTAACATTTTGATGGAAAAATTTTATGGCTGATTTCGTCCATCCCTAAATATTAGTTTGAATCCAAACCTCGGCAGAAACTGATCTAAGATACTCTATATTGTCAAAAATAAAAAGCAGCATATTGTAGGATTATCAATATTTATTCTCTTAAAACTTAGAGGCAAAGTGGTGTGAGATATGATAAAAGGGACATCATTGTTCAAATCCAAGACCCATAATGATTTTTGTTGCCTTGTACAACATGTCACATTGCCCCATGCGCTTTAGGTTTGACTAAAATTATGAATAGGCCTAAGATTTTATTTTATGAACAGTCCTTAGATTTTTAACCCAACCTGCAATGATTGAATATGAATAAAGAAAAAGGCAATAATGCCAAATTTTCGGAAATATGTGTTGCATTTCCCACCTTTTTCAAGAAAAGTGATTATCATCTCATCTCTTAGATCAAGTAGAATTCTGAACTCCAAAAGTGATTTTAAGAAAAATTAGTACAAACGGGGATGAAGTAAAGATATATACCACTTAATATTGTTGATCTCTTCACCTTTTGAAAATGTATATAATTTCTTGCAGTATTGTTTAAAAAACTCTTTCCTATTAGCAAATAAATGTGAAAAGATGTTACTAATATGCATTTCTTCATCCCAAATCAAACTCCATTCATGGTTCATACCATGTTTACATTGGTTAAGATCATCGATTTCATCATCGATCACACAAGTACCACCATCATACTTACTTATAGCAAGACTCTTTCCCATTGCTCGGGAAATACCCGCCAGCTTCAATCGCGGTACATTTATTATTATTATTATTATTATTGCTAAAGAGAATTACACACCAGAGAGGGGGAATTGAGTGGCAGAATGCCAGAACCTAAGAATATATATACTGAAAACTAACACATACACTACCTTAAAAAAAGCCTAGTGTCACATATCGATATGGTGCAGAGATTCCGTCAAGTACTTAAGGCTACTTCAATGGTGTCTTCACCAGTGCCACAAAGTACTTTTGAAACAGTAGAAAGTGAGAGATTTGACCAACCTCCTTGATCAAGGGTAAGGTTTACTCCCTAGTTGGTGAATAGATTTGGAGCTTGAGGATTAGGTTAAATTAAAATTTGATTTACAGGTTTTCATCTCTGTTTGTACCTCGGCGGGAAAGGAAAGGGAAAATGCTCAAAATTCTTAAAACTTGATTACTTTATGTCTTTACTTATCGAGTGGACAACAACAACTGCTACTATTAATAAGAGCATTTTCCCTCAATATGGCTGAGGTTTCAATCAATTACATGATTGATCAAACATTTGAACAATTACGGAAATATATTTTCTGGCAAAAATGCCCTTTAAGTACATATAATCAGCAATTTTAAAAGGAATCCCCAAATTTGTTAAAGATCACCAATCCCCAACTTGTACCTGATCACCAATTTTGTTTATAATCACCATTTTTTGAATAGTCAAATCACATTTAATAACTCATGATAACAAATATGAAAATATTGAATTTTGGTGATTACGTGTAAAATTGTAAATTGGTGATTCTGTCTTTCTTTTTTCTTTTTTTTTTGGGGGGGGGGCGCTGTGGGTGTAATTTGGGGATTGGTGATTGTTTAACATTATGGTGATTATATATGTTTTTTTGGTTATTAGACATATCCCGCAATGCATTTAATAGAATAGGCACCACCTGGAATCACCTTCATTATTTTAATCCTTCCCAGTTTGGAGACCATTTTCCCAATTTTGGATCTTTAGACCCCAAAGATAAAATGACTTTCCAAACTATATAACCCATAGAAAAGGCCTTGTATTTAAACTTTTTGTTATAGGCCTTTGCTATTTTCCTCTTTTGGACTTCAATGGAATTTAAAGCCCTTAGTCTTTCTTCTATGAGATTTTCTAGCTCTAGTAACATGGCCTGATTATAATCATATGGTAATAAATCATTTTGAAATACCACCCTCAATGAGGGCACTGTCACCTCCATAGGTAATACTGCATAATGGCCAAATGTTAAAGCATAAGGTGTAGTCTTAATACTCTCTTTATAAGATGTTCTGTATGTCCATAAAACCTCAGACAACTGCAAATGCCACAGTGTTGGATTATCATCCAACATTTTACTCAAGATTTTTTTTATGGTTTTGTTCACAATCTCAACTTGCCCATTGGCCAGTGCATAATATGGGGTAGAATTGGTAAGCCTAATTCCATATTCCTTGGAAAAGGCCTTAACCTGATCCCCTATAAATGCCTTTGCCTGGTCAATATTTATAGTCTTAGGCAATCCAAACTATGAATAATATGCTCCTTAATAAACCCTATAACTGCATTTTGGTCAACTACCTTCATAGGTTTCGCCCCGGCCCATTTTGTAAAATAGTCGGTAGCTACCAAATAAAATAATGTAGATTTGATGAAGGTGAATAGATTTTACCTATAACATCAATAGCCCAACCTCTAAAAGGCCATGGCTTAACAATGTAATTCAAATCGGTAGCAAATTGGTAGCAGGCACATGTTGGACTTGGCCATGTTTTTGACATGACTCACAACCTTTAGAAAAGGGTAGTGATGGGCTCCACAACCTTTTACTTGCCAATAGTAACCATACCTCCATACTAGCCACCTCATTTTAACTCCAGCTTGATGGGCTCCACAAATCCCTTCATGAATTTCTCCCATAACCAATAAGGCCATAGATTTATCTATGCATTTCAACAAAAGGCCTTCCTTTGTCTTGCTAAAAAGTTCCCCTGCATACATAACAAAATGAGTAGCGAAAATTTTGACTTTTTTTTTTATCACAAGGCATACTTGGATTGGTAAGTCTCCTAATTATAGGTTCTCTCCAATCTTGTTGACCTTCTTCTATATTATGTACTTCAAGACTCACCTCCCTAGTTTTAATAGAAGGTAAGTCTTTCTTCTCCACCACAAATTGTCTGTGATCTTGTTCTCCTGTGATTTTTAGACCTAAGGCTAATTGTGCTAATTCATTTGCGTCCACATTTTCTTCTCTTGGTCTATGCATCAAAACCACATTTTCAAATAAATCAAGCAATTGTGAAGTAACAGAAAAATATGGTAACAAAGCCCAATTGTTAAATTTGAATTTCCCCACTAATTGATTTAAAATCAATTGTGAATCCCCAATGAATTATATGGTCTTTACACCCATTTCAAGCATTATCTCAAGGCCTATAATGATCGTCTGGGAACAAGAGAAATTATTCCTTGTTAATGATCAAGATTAATATATTTATAAAACCGCGTGTTTGTTAATCTCAATTCAATTGTGATTGGTGAGCACGGGTGTCGAACCACTGGGAAATATGTAGATTTAAAATGAGAAACTATTAGATTAATTAAAGTGAAAGAATAGTGTCAAATTAATTTGGTGGTGGAAAGAGCTTCAATTCGGTTGAAGCAGAAAATGCTGAATTTAATAAAGCTGATTAAAACGTGATTAATTAATGGAATGAGCGGAACTTGGGTGAGAAGTCCATTGAATATCAAATATGCAATTTAGTTATGAAATCCACGATATAGTAATTATGTATGGTGGTTCATCCAACTTCAAGAAGGAATCCCCAAAAAGATGATGAATAACAGGACCGGCAGATTTATCCTTGAAAAGGAATGGAATATCACTATCCACCTTAATTGGGGATAAAGCATGCTAGTTTGTTATTCATCCCAATAAGTATCATTGCATAATTATATAATTGCAATCACAGATATACAATTATATTATATTATATTTAGCAATAGTGTGCGGTAAGCCTTCACAACTATGCAATCACATAATACAAATAAAGGGATGTTTATAAACTAGAAATGCATAAAGAATTCAACTTCATCCTCACCCAAGCTTGGAGTATTAGCTACACATCAATGGAGGAGAATATCCTTTATCCATGACAAGCTCTAAGGGGTCACAGGATGGAAAAGTAAAATAAAGCAGAAAGTAAATGACTGAAGGAAATAAAGAAAAATAACTGAAAGAAATAAAGAAACTGGCGTAAGTAAATAAAGAAAATGGCTTAAATAGATAAAGAAAATGAAAGTAAAAGTAAAGAACAATTCTCAAGTGAGAATTGAGCCATGTATAAAAAGGAAAATTGCAGAAATTAAAGTGCAGAAATTAAAGACTGAATAGGTAAAGAACAATTCTCAAATGAGAATTGAATCATGCATTAAAGGAAAAATTGCAGAAAAGTAAATAACAAAAAAAAAAAAAAAAAAAAAACAGAATTGAACTGTAAGATGAAGTCTATTAAAATTGACAGAGTAATGATTCAGAGCAGAAGTCTTGAACCCTCTTAAAGTCACACAAACACTTGTATTTATAGGCTATTTTTACAAATGACCAAAATGCCCTTGAAATAACTCAAAATATCTAGAACAGCCCACAGCCGCCTCATGTCTATCGATAGCGAAGTTTGGCTATCGATAGAATTTCTATCGATAGCGAGACTTGGCTATCGATAGTCAGGTTGGCTTCTTGCTTGGATGCTTCAAAATTTCTTCTGCAGCCTTTCTCACTTCACCGCCTATCGCTGATCTTTTTCGAAATGCTTAACACTTGTGACGATAAGCAAGACTCCATGAAGACGGCTTCGCACTTTAAATAACTGTACAATTTTTTATGAAAGAGAGTTTAAGAAAGTTATACAGAATTTATGCAAAACAGGATATTTTAACGCAACTATATATATAAGAGAGCACAGTAATACCATAGTTTGAAAGCATGATTGTGATACAATCATATAATCAAGGCCTCATACTCTGCTTGATTATTACTGCACTCAAAATCTAACTAGTATGCATGCCCATATTTTAGACCAATTGGTGAAGTTATAACAATACTAGCATATGATTTTTTACCAGTTTTAGACCCATCGAATTCTAATCTCCAGGCTACATGTTCTATCACTCCCAAGTCTACTTCTACCTCTTCTATCACATCATTAGGGTGGCAGCTAAGAAATCAGCCAAAACATGTCCCTTTACAACTTTTTGAGGCATATATTTTATTGCATAGCCTGAAATGGCCAATGCCCACCTTTATATTCTACTTTGTGAAATAGGTTGAGATAACATGTACTTCACTAGGTCTATCTTTGAGATCACATCTATACCGTATTAGACATAAAATGATGTTTTAATTTATCGTTAGTATAAAACAAAGAAAAACAAGCCTTATTTATTGGAGTATATCTTTGCTCAATAGAAGTAAAGGTCTTCCTAAGATAATAAACGGCCTGTTTAGGGCCTTGTTCATTTACTTGAGCTAACATAGCTCCTAAAAACCTCTCTACAGTTGACAAATAAAGCCTCAAAGTTCTCTTTGGTGTTTCTAATCAAAGGCCTTCTAATGTTCATCCTCCCAACTGAATTCCTCACAGGCCTTAAGCTTGAGCAATAGTGAAAACACAAAAGTTTTCCCTTAAGGTAAGATATAAATCCCACAAAAAGTTTATTTGACCCATTAACTTCTGTAATTCATTTTGCCTCCCTAATTGCCTTAGACTTACTTTTATCCACCTTTATGCCCCTTTGGTGAACCAAAAATCCAAAAAAAATTCCAGCTCTCACCCCAAAAGCACATTTTACTGGATTCATCTTCAATTTGTATTTTCTCATTCTTTCAAAGGCCATCCTAAGGTCTTTTAAATGATCAAAGTCTTCTTTTGATTTGACCACAATGTCAACAATATAGACATCAATAAACTTTTCTATCATGTCATGAAAAATGACATTCATGGCCTGTTGGTATGTAGCCCCTGCATTTATAAGGCCAAATGACATTTTAACCAATGCATACATACCTATAGACCCTGGACACCTAAAGGCAATTTATGAACTTCCTTTTCATTGATAAATATCTGGTTATAACCAGAATGACCGTCCATAAATGTTAGTATTTTATGGTCAGCTGCTCTGTCTACTAAAAGGTCTGCTATAGGTGCATCCTTAGGAGTTGCAAGATTTAAATTTCCAAATCTATGCACACTCTAAGTTTCCCATTTTCTTTACTACATGTACTATATTAGAAACCCATTCAGCATACCTGATTGGTTTGATAAAGATGGCTTCTAACAACCTTTCAATTTCTTCTTTAATCTTCAAGGTTACCTCCAAGGTCATTCTTCTAGGTGGTTGTTTGAAATGTCTGAATCTTGGCTTTATAGGTAAACGATACTCCACCAGCTTCCTGTTAATGCCTGGCATCTCATGGTAATCCCAAGCAAAACAGTCTTGGAGTTCTTTGAGTATCTTCATAATCTCTTCTTTAGTACCCGTATCTAGTAGGCCACTTATGAAAGAAGGCCTTTTGTATGATCATCCCCCAAATTAACATCTTCTAATGGAATGGATCTTGAACTTCTGCCTTAAGTTCTTGTTGTTGTGTAAGTTCTACCTCCAAATCTTCCATACCATAACCGCCTTCTTCTACCATGTCATTGTTATTTTCTATAGTGCACTCAACCTCTGAGATCTTACAAAGGTTTTCCTCATTGTTGTACGCTAACAGCTTATTGAAAAGGTCACGTACTAGACCTTTTTGTTGATCATTTGAAGGTGTGCTATTCATGGTACCTCTTCAATAACACAGCTTGACAACGGCTTGTCCAATAGAATTTCTTCAGGCCTAATTGTATCTTGAATTACTCGTTCCACTGCCCTTTTTTGAAAAAATGTCAACCGCAGTTGTTAACTCCTTTGCTTTTCCTTCACGATAAGTGCCTATAAACTTTATTGGACCAACATCACTCCCATACAGATGAGCTTCAGCAGCATTTGATCCTACTATAAAAGGTTTTTGGTTTGCCCATACCACTTCTACTTTACTGTCATTCCATAAAATTTAAAACTGATGAAGGGATGATGGTACCCACCAGTTTGAGTGAATCCAGTCTCGATTAAGTAAGGCAATGTAGGATGCAGTCGAATCCACCACAAAAAATGTTGACATACATTCTCTGTTTCTCACTAATAAGTTTAGTCTTGGTGACATCTCCAGAGAAGCTTATAACAGTCACATCTATAGGAGTAAGGTCTGCCTCTGTTCTCCCTAACTTCCTCAAACTTGCACTTGGTAAAACATTGACTGCCACCCCATTGTCTACCAACACTCTAGGCATAGGTTTTCCATCCATATGGACATTAATATAGAGAGGACGAAGATGTTGAGTCATCTTCTTTGAGGGCTTTTCAAACAAGATATTTTATGTCTTTTCCACATTACCATCTTCATTTACTCTCTCCACCTCTTCAATGAAAACCGAGGTACCTTTTTCCTCTTTGACATTTCTCTCAATCTCCATAACTTCTTCATCACTCTTGGCCTGAAAAACCAAAGGAAAAGTATAGGTTATATAACAACCCATGACTGGAGGAAGGCTACCAAATTGCAACAAAAAATTATCTCCATCACTGTCAGACTTTGGACTTCTATTTCCCTCAGCATTTTCTATCATGAAATCACTTACTTCTTTCGAATGTTTGACTTCCTCATCTAATGTTGCATGACAACCTTGACCTTCTTCAGCCTTCAAGCCAAAAGTTCTATCTTCTATCTTACCAAAGACTGAAATACTCCCCTTTCCCGTCTTGGTATCCGCCATGTTTTCCACTTTCTCACACCCTTTAGACTTTCGAACTCTCCTTTGGTCGCCTTCCACTATCACAGTTATAAGCTTTAGATTTTTGCTGACCTGAGCACCTTAAGCCTTTCGTTCACAGGTCCTTCTATACTCAGCTATTTTCCTCTGAAATCTTCTTTTCTGAGTCCTTGTGAAAGCTCCTTGAAATTTGGGATGCTCAAGGCTCCCCAATCTCTGAGGCCTCCAAGTATATATATATATATATATAGGTGTTTCAGAAGAGTTTTAGATATAATAGGTGCTTTAGAAAAACGGTCACACTGTTATCAAAAAACAAAAAAAAAAAACGAAAAAAAAACAACGGCCACAAGATGTTTTGTCGTTTTGGAAGAGTAAAACACACGGAAGTCTTGCTTGGGAAGTGGAT
>JAESVK010001439.1:136278-152087 GCA_017140935.1 Hamamelis virginiana | reverse complement strand
CTAAAGTCTCCATCTCTTTTCATCTTCCCCTCTCTCTCGCTCTCTCAGTCTCTCTGTATATCTCTCTCTCGTGCAAAGTACTGAAGTTCACAAATCCATTTTAACTATTGATTTTCTATCTTCTTCCTCCCATTTTTTTTCTCTACAAGGCAATAAGGCATTGAAGAGAACTACCGAAGATACACAAGCTTGTGATTTATAAATTATAATCGGACATTTCAAATTTGTGATCATCTCAACTAATTTGGTGAGTTCGTTCTTATTATATTTTTTATTTATATAAATTTGAAGCTTATATATTTGTTGCCTCCATTTGAAGGATTATATACATAAATTTAATATATTTTTTCTTATTAATTGATAATATGTCAACTAGAAAATATGAATCTGGGTATGAAAAACTTAAAAAAAAAAAAAAAAAGAGGAGAATAGATAGATTAATACAATTCCAAAAAGGAAATCTTGATAAATTTGTCAAGATTGTGATCTAAATATTGCCAATGAAGAACAAAACGAAAATATAGAAGAAAATACTCCAAGTAAACAAAATGAAAATTTTAATAAAAGTTTTGACTCTATTCCTATTAATATTTATGATCCATCACAATGGAAAAATATAGATACAAAATTAAGAGATTTATTAGTAGAAAGAGGTCCAATTAGAGATAGTAATTTAAATTTTCCCAAAGATGAAAACTTTAGACATTTCTCTTCTATGCATTATAATGGAATATTACCAAATGGAGAAAAGCATGATAGAAAATGGCTAGTGTATTCAAAAGATTTGGATAAGGTATTTTGTTTTTGTTGCAAGTTAGTTAATTCAAAATATATGATGAGTCAATTAGGCAATGAAGGAACTAGAGATTAGAAAAACCTTAGCTCTAAGCTTAAGAAGCATGAAGTAACTAATGAGCATATTACTAATATGAATTCTTGGATTGATTTAGAAATAAGATTATCAAAAAATAGGACAATTGATAAAGATGTTCAATAACAAATTAATAAAGAGAGACATCATTGGAAAAAAGTATTACCAAGAATTATCGCTATTGTGGAAACTCTTGCTAAAAATAACATGGCATTTCATGGAAAGAATGAGAAGATTTATCAAGATAATAATGGAAATTTTTTAAGTCTAATTGAAATGATTGCAAACTTTGATCCAATAATTCAAGAACATATTCGAAAAATTCAACATAATGAAATTCATAATCATTATCTTGGACATAATATACAAAATGAATTGATAAATATGTTAGCACTTGAAGTTAAAAGTACAATTATTAAAAATGTTAAAGAAGCAAAATAGTTTTCAATTATACTTGATTGCACTCCAGATACAAGTCATCAAGAACAAATGACTCTTGTATTACAATGTGTAGATATTTCAATAATTCCAATAAAAATAGAAGAATATTTTATAGAATTTTTGAAAGTAGATGATACATCTGGAAAAGGACTTTTTGATGAACTTATAAATGTATTAAAAAATCTTGAACTTGATATAAATGATATAAGAGGACAAGGGTACGATAATGGATCTAATATGAAAGGAAAACATCAAAGTGTACAAAAACGACTTTTAGATATAAATCATAGAGCATTCTATACACCATGTGGCTCTCATAATCTTAACCTAGTACTTTGTGATATGGCCAACTCTTGTCCTAGAGCTATATCTTTTTTTGGAGTAGTACAACGTATATATTCATTGTTTTCTTCTTCCACAAAGCGGTGGAAAATTTTACAAGGTAATGTATCTATAACTGTGAAGTCATTGTCTCAAACGAGTTGGGAAAGTCGTATTGAAAGTGTTAAAGCAATAAAATTTCAAGCTCCTCAAATTCAAGATGCTTTATTTGAATTAGAAAACAACTACTGTAGATGCTAAAATAAAGAGTGAAGCTGAATGTTTAGCAACATATGAGATTGAAAATTTTGAATTCTTGTTGGGCATGACTATTTGGTATGATATATTATTTGCTGTTAACTCAATTAGTAAAAATTTACAATCTAAAAATATGCATATTGATGTTGCTATAAATCAATTAAATGGTCTTATTTCTTTTTAAAAAAAATATAGAGAAAATGGATTTGCATCTGCTATGATTTCATCTAAAGAGATTGCAAATGAAATGGGAATAGAACCTAAATTTCGTGAAAAACGTATAATTCGTAGGAAGAAACAATTTGATGAGAATGCCGACAACAATGTAACACTATCAGCCGAAGAATCTTTTAGGATTGACTATTTCTTATATATAGTAGATCAGGCTATTTCTTCAATTCAAAGTAGGTTTGAACAATTTCAAATATATGAAAATACTTTTGGTTTTTTATTTAATTTGGAAAAATTAAAATAATTAGATGAAGATAATTTGTAAACATATTGTCTGAAACTTGAAGGTGTTTTGAAACATAACATGTTTTCTGATATCGATGGTATAGATTTGTTTTCAGAATTAAAAGTTTTAAAAGAAATTTTACCACTAGAAGCAAATACTCCAATTGAAATACTGAATTATATTAAAAAAATAGATTCTTTTCCAAATACATACATTGCTTATAGAATATTATTGACAATACGTATGACAATTGCTTCGGCAGAAAGAAGTTTTTCAAAACTAAAATTATTAAAATCATACTTACGATCGACTATGTCACAAGAAAGATTATCTGGATTAACTATATTATCTATTGAAAATAATATATTAGCAAAACTTGAATGTCAAGACTTAATCAGTAATTTTGCATCTCAAAAAGCTAGAAAAATGAATTTTAGATAATTTTTTTACAATATAAGAACTAAGCAATATTATGAATACTGATATATTAAATATTATAAATGCCCCATTTAAAAAATTTGCCTTAGGCCCCCAATTTCGTTGAGCCGCCCCTGTAATGGAATTAAAATGGCCAACTTTGTAAACAACACTTACTATAAGTATGAAAGTATCAAATTTTAAGTATAAATCATTACAAAATTTGTTGTATACCCTAGTCTGTCTCTTGTTTTTTCTTGAAATTAAAATTTTGTTTCATTGGAATAAAAAATCAAAACACCCAAAATCAAAAGCCTTTGATTTATAATACAACCAAATTATCTATTCATCATCCTTGTCTGTAGTTGTAAATGATGCATTAGTATAACAAGAGTGGGCAGCTTTTCGATCTCTAAGTGATCACTTAGAAACAAAGACGGCTTGGCATGCAACTTGTTGAAAGATTTGTCCCACATCGGTTTTTCACACCACTCAAGCTTGGTTAATAAATTCTAGAGACCCTCCACTTGGTAACTTATGGCTGGGTACATGCAGAGATATGCACTTTAGGATGCCTTCGGATATGAAGCTAGCCTTTGGTTTAGCTCTAATGACCGAGTGAAGGAGTTGACACAAAGCCCTGTTCCAAGCAGATCGATAGAGCAACAATTGACATTTAGATCCTGTTTGCATTATTTTTACCTAAAATCACTTTTGAACAATAATCTTTTCGCATATTTTTTTAGAATTATATTAAAACCAACTCTTAATCTATTAAAACTTTCATGCTAAAAGTGGTTGTGGCAAAAGCTAGGGACCTCACTTTTGCTAACCATCTTATATCCCTCAAATCGTTTCACAGTTATTATCACTCATCTATTTAAGGTCCGTTTGCTTTAGCTTTTTCTAAAATCACTTTTGGAGAACTCTCTCTACATGTTTTTTTAGAATTATGTTCAAACCATGTCTTTACGAATCAAAATTTTCAAACTAAAAACGATAGTGAAAAAAAATTGAAATCCCCTAACTTCTGCCACAATAACTTCTAATATGAAATTTTTTCCAAATATCTTATCATCCTTCAAGTAGTCTAAAATAGATTATCACCCTATCTCATAAATTAAGTGAAATTTTGAGCGGATAAAAAAAAAAGTAATTTTAAGAAAAGCTAATCCAAATGGGCTCTTAGATCAATAGAAATTTTAAACTCCAAAAGTGATTTTGGGTAAGGCTAGCAAACAAGCCTTGAAACTATTCACAAAGTAGAATGCAAACCTGCCATGTGAAATCTCCATTTGCATTCTCTTCAAAAGAATTACTCATTTTTTTACAGAATTGATAGTATGTAGATGTCTTATTTATAGAGATGAAAGCATGAAATGGTTACAGGGAATCTTACTTTGTTTCATCTTTTTCATTTTTGAAGAATGTATTATGAATACAGTTTTTCCTTTATGAAAATGCAAGTGAGTAAGCTTAATTTGGAATCTCCCAATCCCATGCATGACATAGTTATGAGAAATCTTACTTTGTTTCATCTTTTTCATTTCTAAAGAATGTACTATGAATTAATGCAGCTTTTCCTTCATGAAAATGCATGTGAGTAAGTTTTGAATCTCCCAATCCCATGCGTGACATGGTTATAAGGAATCTTAATTGCTTTATTTCATTTTTTTCATTTCTCAAGAATGTACTATGATCGAATGTAGCTTTTCCTTTATGAAAATGCATGTGAGTAAGACATAGGAACTCAAATTGAATCCCATCTTTTCCTTTGTCTTTTTCATTCAATACAACATTCACATTGCCCTGCGAATTTTTAATTTTCACATCAAAGCACATAGGAACTCAAATTGAATTGATTTTCTAATTTACAAATTTTTTAAAATTTTGTCATTTTGTAATTTTTTATTTTATTTTATTGTTAAATTTGAATAACATTGGTGGGAAATAGAGGAATGGTGGTTGTGTAGTTGTTAAGGAAGAATAGGGGTAAATGGGGAAAATATGGTTAAGCTAAAAAAATGAATGGATGCACCATTGGGGCACGTCTAGCCAAAGCCATAGCTAAAAATATTGTAGCAAGCCAAAATGATACTGTAGCAAGCTAAATTTGACTTTAGCTCTCCAATTTTAGCTTTTGCCATTGGAGATGTTTTAAAATATTAGATATCTTCATTGAAGGGGGAAAGAAAAAACACTACGTACGTATAAAATACTAAATAAATTAAAAAATTATACAAAGATGGTATAGAACTAATGGCAGAGATAGTAATATAAGGTGCACCTGATGTAAAGTTACACATAACCACGGTCGGGTATATTGGATTCTCCTCTTATGAATGTCAAATGAATTGTGAAAAAATGAATTCAAAAATCGATCGTTGGATGACTGTAATTTTTCGCAGACCTAACATTCATAAGAGAGAATTTTAATCTAACAATATGTTTTTCAAAATAAATCCAGCAAGAGTGCCTCATCAGAGTCACTTGACTAGAGATGTCAACGGGGCAAGGCAGTCCCGTGAATAAAAATCATTTATCAAACCCGTCCCAATCCCAACTTAAAACGGGATGGGACGGGGGTGAGAATAATGCTATGCAGGGTGGGGCGGGTTTTCCTATCGGGTTTGAGAAAATAATTAAAATATTTTTTAAACTTCAATTTTATTTTATTTTGGAATGAATCCTAACCATAATCTCTACAAATTTTGATTTCTATCTTGGATTATAAGTATTTGTAGTTAAAATATATATTTATACACACTAACTTGGTGAAAAGAATAGAAAAAAAAATAGAAATGATAAAAATCTTAAAACACTAAATATTGTAAATAAATAGAAAATATTTTAGTATAATTATATATAGATTGATATTTGGGGCGGGACGGGTTAGAGAAATCATATCTCATTCCCGTCCCAAATTCTATAGGATTTTTATTTTTATTTTTTTCCAAATCCTATATGATTTTCAAATCTATTTTCCAAATCCTTTCCAATAAGAACAAGCGGATTACCCTTTTAACCCATCCCCGTAACCCTTTTAGCCCCTGTGAGATGCACTTTATATTAGCAACTCTCAAACTAATGGTGCTTTATGGTTTATAGAACCCATGCAGGAGAGTGTTGACAGAAACGATGACTATCACCAGCGAAAGAATAGACGATTCGTCGGCGGCAGAGGAAATCGGTGGCAATGAAGATCTGGTGACTGAGATACTCTTACGTTTGCCCGTTAAGTCTCTTCTCAGATTCGAATTGGTATCGAAGAAATGGCTCTCTCTCATCTCCTATCCCCATTTCGCTCACAATTACGCACATCTCCATAACCCTAACTACGAACCCTCCGGCCTTTTGTTTACCCATGAGTGTTCTCCACTTCAATTCATTCCATTCAACGGCGATAACGATCATGCTAGGGTTAGGCATTCGTTTCCAAGTTACCCAGGTATGCTGATTCTACAGTCCTGCAATGGATTACTACTGTGTTCCTCTCCCACTTTTTCATATTGTAAGTCAGAGTATTATATATATAATCCTACGACCAAACAATCCACAACTATTCGTTTCCCTAGTCCTGAATTTACGGGTGCTGTGGTTGCTGTTAATTTGGCTTTTGATCCTTTGAAATCGCCTCATTACAAACTCCTTTCTATTCGGACGATGAATAAAAAAACTCTTCCTTATCAAATTGACATCTATTCCTCAGAGACGGGCTCTTGGAGACCCCCCATTTCAGGGGACCCTCTTATTTTCACTGCACCAAGCGGTATATCCATGGTCGAACCGGTCTATTGCAGGGGTGCAATTCATTGGTACACTGAACTGGACATTTCCTTGTATTTCAATACAGATACTGAATGTTTGAAAACAATGCCAATGCCTCCATTTAACGAGGGTTTAAACTTTAATAATGTTCGGTATTTTGGGGAGTATAGGGGCCATTTGCATCTAATTGTGATTAAGAAACCCTTGGCCACAGAATTTGACATCTGGGAGTTGGAGACTGATTATTCTGGATGGTTTGTACGATACCGTGTCAATCTTGATGCTGTAATAATTGCATTTCATCCTGAGGTAACTCGGATTTGCGACGATGATACTGTTGCATTTTCTGTACTGTGTGTTGCTCGAGCAGAAAAAGAAGAGGAGTCAACACTCGTGCTATCTGTTCCTGGTAAAGCCATCTCCTTTAATCTTCACAAGAAGACATCAAAGAAGCTTTGTGATTTAATGCCAATTCTCAAACTTGCTAGCCTTGCATTAGATTATGATTATTTTTGTGCCTATCAATACATTGAGACCCTCTTTCATGTTTGAGCATCTACCCTTTTCTTGGGATTAACCTGCTTAGCTCTCTCATTCTTTCAACTTAATACTGTATTTTGGTGGTAAGAAATTGAATATTTAACTTTGCCTTAGTATTGTGTATTCTTATCTGAAAATTATTGCCACTTCTATTTTCGACATTCTTGCTGATGTAGTGAGGTTTGGTTTAAAGTATTTGGATGAGTAATTTCTAATTATTGTCTGCTACTTGGTTTTATATAGGCTTAATGGTTAGTTCATAGTTCTCTAGTTGACTTGTGATTTCATTTCAATTACTCATTGGTTGTCTCTTTTTACTTTTTGTCCTCCAAAGTTTGAAATTAAAAGTTGCATCCCAGAATCAGGACCTTTCAAAACAAAAAACAATTGCTGATTATTAAATTCTTTAGTATAAGGTTTTAAATATTCTGGTGAAAAAATAAAAAAAAACTAATGAAGTAGCTTTATACATGAAAGTTTTTAACTGATTGTTCAGGAATCTTATATTGATCCATCTATTTGATAGTGATGCCTAATTATCTCTTATTTCATGAGATAGGATCCCCCATGACATGTTTGAATATTGCATAAATGTTTCATGAGGTTGGACCCTGCATTGACATGATCATTTAAGAATCGTATATTGATCTATCATCTATTTGATAGTGATGCCTATTTCTCTTCTAAATTGGCTTCTCCCCCTTAGTTAGCCATTTAATAAATCGAATCTTTTTTAAGCTCTGTTCTCAATTATTTAGTACAGGGTAATTTGAACTCTTAAAAAGCTTATTAAATGGGGAAAAGTCCTCTGTTTTATTGTTGAATGGACTATGGAGGAACATTTAGAAGATGTCTTAGAACCTCAATCAAATCTTGTTTAAGTTTTGTTTGAAGTACTCTTTATCAAGGATAGGGCATCTCCCAATTGGGAGCCTTCTCAATTTCTTGCTACCTCAACTTTCAAAAGTGACTACCAAAACTTTGCCCTAAAGAAACTATAAAAACTTCCATCTTTTTACTTAAAAAAAAAAAAAAAAAAACCTGGAAGCAGAAGCTTATCCAAACGGGCCCTAACTAGTTAGGTACTTCGAGCAAATTTATATTCACTCTTTGATGGGTTGATACCTATTAGTAAGTGTTGTTCACAAAATTGGCCATTTCAATTTCATTAATTTTAAGGCATATTAATTTTTCTAGATATAAGGCCATTGTCTGGTGTAATGGTGAAAGTCTTGGACTATCAAGTGTGAATGCACATATTCGAGTCTTGAGAGCAACTATTTTGTTTAATATTGAAGATCAGAACTGCATAAACCCCTTTCAGGACCCTACTTTGGCAGGAATATTAGTATGTTATCTTGAACCTTGGATAAAATGGTTCATGCATGATTTGTATGTAAGTGCGCGTGCGCGTGTTCATATGGTAGTTATCAATAGGTTTGTTTTTTTTTTTTTTTTTTTCCTTTTTTTTTTTTTTTTGTTTTTTTTAAAATGCTATTAGCTAATATTTGTTGAAAGTGGAGTCTTGGGAGAGACACTGTTAATGGCCTTAACCTTCATTACTATTTTAGCACAAAGCAACTTTTCCTAAAACTCAAACTTGTACGGAAATGATCCTATCAACACAAGTCAGCATGAAGCTCATAGGTGATTATGGGATGCATATTTTGAAAAACTAACCGTTGGATTATATATATATATATATATATATATATATATATATATATATATATATACAGTTCCTTTCATATGAGGATGTCCGTTTTTTGCACAAAGTGCGGACGTGGCTTTGCAGCCCTTGGATGGACTTAAATGAGATCGGACGGCTGGCTTATTTCAAGAGGATTAAACCCGGTTCAAAAGGGAGAGGTGCTCGTCGACTTTGGGAAGGAGCCATAACAACTGCCTGAAGAGAAGAAAGAGGATTTCTCGTTCGACTTTGGGAAGGAGCCATAACAGTGGGCATTCGAACCTCATGAAGCTTATTTTCCCCTAAATCTAACACTCCATTGATGCCATCAAGAATCTCAAACTCCATTAACAACCTCACGCTCAAGCTCAAGCTCAAGCGCCATTCAACGGATTCTAGAGCCCTAACAGCCATTTGAACCTCACAATAGCTTAGCCATCCGAAATCTCACTCCATTGGTGCTCACGAGAAGCTCAAGCTCCATTGACAATCCCTTCCTTTGAATCGATTCCTCACCAAGCTACAAACTGGTAAGTTAGGGCTTTTTTTTTTTTTTTTTTTTTTTCAGATTTTATTATTTTTTTTTTTTTGAAAAATTAATTGTCAGATTTAGGGCTTTTGCATCAAATGCCCAAAATATTATCGGTAAATTTTGGTTCACATTCATCTTCTTGATTTGTGTTGTCGCAGAGCTTGATTTGTCGAGCTTGATTTGTGTTGTTCCATTCATCTTCTATGTTCTATGGTTTCTTTGATTATTTTTGCATCCAAATAATTCAAATGTAGTATCAGGACAATCCATCTAACATCTAGAGTTGGTGGTGACTGAATATATTGAATGCACGCTAGGTGCTTGAAAAAATGCTTGAATGAGGAAAAAATAAGAAAAAAGTGAAAATAGGAATTGATGGGAGTGAACCAAACACATTTTTTAAATTTTAAAAACTATAAACGAAAATAATTTTTAAAAAAATTTTCCAACACTAAGACCAGATGGCTTTACTATGGCATTCTTTTTTAAGTGTGGAAGATGGTCAGCACTAATTTCTTGGCAGAAATGGAAGAGTTCTATCTTAGTGCCTCCTTTGAGAAGAGCAGTCATTTCCACTTCTGTTACCTTAATGCTAAAAAATAATGAAACAGTAACATTAGGGATCTTTGCCCCATTAGCCATGTCTAAAGTACAACATAATTTATAAGGTATTGTAGAGCAGTGAATTTGCCCTTTCCTGCTTCCCTCATCCATTGCAATTAGGGTGGGGCAGGGATGAGCTCAGGCCCTGTCGTGCATTGATAGCAATTATCACCTAATCAACCCAAAACCAAAAAATGGATAATCCCATTCACATATCGTTTGAACTTACTGGCAATATTCTCTTTTACATAGTGTTTCAAGGTACAAATCCAAAGTCAGAAATGGAGCAAAGGAAATAAAAATGGATGCCATCACCACAATAGATGACATTGGAAAGTTTAGGAATTGTTGAAATGACAATGTTCAGCATTTTACTATCATTAGCAATAACAACTGTCATTCCGTATAATGGCCCCAATCAAGATGATGGATTTCTAGACAAAATTATATATCATGCAATTTACTATGGCATTCTCATGTGTGGGGTGGAGAACCTGAGCTGCTGATGGCTTCTCATGTTCTCAAGTGAGTTAATTGTTTTTTCTTTAGCATCTTTATTGCTAGCATTAACCAATTTTCTAACTCAAGCTTTAACTTCATTGGGTCTTGTTTTACCTCTACTAATTACGCTAGAATTTTTTTTTTTCCCATGAATAGGTGGAGAAGATGTAAAAGATTTTTTCTCATGAATAGGTGGAGAAGATGTAAAGGATTTGTGCTGGGTTGGTAATTGGGAGGCTTAATTGCACTGTTGAAGATGGGAAATTTTATATGTTCATAGAAGGAGCGAGGTTCATGAAATCAATGACTCAATTGTGTAACCACATAAATGATGAACAATTGAAGAACCAATAGCAATGAATTGGAAAAAAAATATAAGATCTTATTATGCTGAAGTTGTTAGTTGTGTGCATAATTATTATAGTTAGTATGCGGTTATCTCAATTTTAGGTTTATTGGGTCTACTTATCCACTTGCTTCTGTACTCATGGTAATGGTAAAATATAACAAAGTAATGGTATTATTTTCTTCATGTTGTCTTTTTGGGGGGTAAGAAAAGCAAAGTCATGATGACTTTAAGGCTTAATTTCGTTGAATAGGAAACAAATTACTTTATAGTAACTTCTCATTGCTTCTTTGGGTATTAGTTCATTTGTTTAAAAAATGGCATGCTCAAAGGTGGACAAAAGAGATGTGAATACAACCAATGACCAACTTAAAGAGTATTTGGTCTCAAAAAATTCAACCTGTCAATTAAAGTGAAAGTAAAACTTCAAAAAATTTAGCACCAACATAAAATACATCCAGATCAAACTGGGATTTTTTTTAGGGGTTCTATAATTTGCATATTCATTTTTAGAGAGCAAGCAAATGATTAGGGATTCAGTGGTATAAAGCCAACCAAATGTACCTGCCAAAAACGTTCATTTTAGGTACCACTAAAATAAGCTAGCTTTGCCAATATGCCAATGAATGAAAACCACCAAATCCAAGATAGTCAAAATACATTAAGTATATGAATCCACAATAGTCTAAAAAAAAATCTCACTACTTAACAAACACATAAAGTAGTGCATGAAATTAAATACATGAGGGAAATATCCAAATCCAAGATAGTCTAAATATTTTACAGTGAACAAAATGAAAGAAACAACAAATTGGGCTTTATCCAAAAGGGATAATAGGAGACATTAAAGCACTTTCGTCCCTCATGATCGAACTTTCTTCATCATCAAGTCCTACAAAAAAAAAAAAAAAAATTGTAGGCAAAAACAAATGCACAGTTAATAAATGTAAGGATACAATACTACACCCCCAAATTAATGTGATTAAAAATCACTCATGATCAGACATTTCTTCAAACAGTTCCTAAGTTGACACAATAGCAATTAGAATAAGAAAACTTTTGGCTTAATCATTTAATATCATTCTCTTACCCACAATAACAATTAGAATAAGAGGTCTGTATCTCTTTGATTTCAAGGCATTGCATAATTGTACCTCACTGGTTAACAAGGGATTTGGAACTCGAAACCTAACTCTATATGGCGATTTTTATTAGAGAAGACAATAGAAAAGTTGGGTTACGTTTAATTCTTTTTTTTTTTCAAAATGAATTGATGGGTACCTACTCATTCAAACTCTTGGGTATATCTTAATTTGTGATGGGAGTTAATTCAATTTACAAATCTTATCATGGTTTCTTTCAGGAAGGTGAGGAATTTTAGTTGGCCAAGTTAACTAGGGAGGTTCAAATAAGGGTGAGATTCCCTCCTTTAGAAAGATATCTCTTGTTCTAAGAAGTGAATTTCATTCCACGAACCTAAGAGAAGTCCCAAGTAGGGAAAGGGCAAATTCACTGCTCTACTACCTTATAAATTATGTTGTACTCTGGACATGCATGGCTAATGGGGCAAAGATCCCTAATGTTACTGTTTCATTATTTTTTAGCATTAAGGTAGCAGAAGTGGAAATGACTGCTCTTCTCAAAGGAGGCACTAAGATAGAACTCTTCTATTTCTGCCAAGAAATTAGTGCTGACCATCTTCCACACTTAAAAAAGAATGCCATAGTAAAGCCATCTGGTCTTAGTGTTGGAAATTTTTTAAAAAAATTATTTTCGTTTATAGTTTTTAAAATTTAAAAAATGTGTTTGGTTCACTCCCATCAATTCCTATTTTCACTTTTTTCTTATTTTTTCCTCATTCAAGCATTTTTTCAAGCACCTAGCGTGCATTCAATATATTCAGTCACCACCAACTCTAGATGTTAGATGGATTGTCCTGATACTACATTTGAATTATTTGGATGCAAAAATAATCAAAGAAGCCAAAGAACATAGAAGATGAATGGAACGACACAAATCAAGCTCGACAAATCAAGCTCTGCAACAACACAAATCAAGAAGATGAATGTGAACACAGAAGATGAATGTGAACCAAAATTTACCCATAAAATTTTGGGCATTTGATGCAAAAACCCTAAATCTGACAATTAATTTTTCAAAAAAAAAAAATTTAAAATTTGAAAAAAAAAAAAAAAAAAAAAAAAAAAAGCCCTAACTTACCAGTTTGTACGTAGCTTGGTGAGGAATCGATTCAAAGGAAGGGATTGTCAATGGAGCTTGAGCTTCTCATGAGCACCAATGGAGTGTGAGATTTCGGATGGCTAAGCTATCGTGAGGTTCGAATGGCTGTTAGGGCTCTAGAATCCGTCGAATGGCGCTTGAGCTTGAGCTTGAGCGTGAGGTTGTCAATGGAGCTTGAGCTTCTTGATGGCATCAATGGAGTGTCAGATTTAGGGGAAAATAAGCTTCATGAGGTTCAAATGCCCACTGTTATGGCTCCTTCCCAAAGTCGAACGAGAACACCTCTTTCTTCTCTTCAGGCTGCTGTTGGCTCCTTCCCTTAGTCAACGAGCACCTCTTCCTTTTGAACCGGGTTTAATCCTCTTGAAATAAGCCAGCCGTCCGATCTCATTTAAGTCCATCCAAGGGCTGCAAAGCCACGTCTGCACTTTGTGCAAAAAACGGACGTCCTCATATGAAAGGAACTGTATATATATATACAATAATGATCCATTAGAGACTAGTCCGGTCCTTATGATAAAGTCCCTCTAATCTCACCGTCCAAACCAATGTCAAGATCTAAGGGTAGTTTTAAAAAAATAAGAAAAAGCTGATGAAGTCAAGATACTCTTCCCAATGAAAAAATTTGGTTTCCCCCTTTTTCTTCTCTCTCCCGCACATTATCTTTCTCTCTCTCTAACCCAATCAGACACGGGAAGCCCCCTCACCAGCCCCCCCTCACCGGCCTGCACCTCCATTTTCGGCATCTCCATCCAGATCGGCGACCTCCCACTGCTCCGGCGAGAGCTCTCTCTTCTCTGGCGACTTTCTCTCTTTATTTATTTATTTATTTATTTAGATCCCTTGTAAATCCTCCGCACCAGCCCATCCTGTTGGGGGTCTCTCTGCTCCGGCGCATCTGTTCTCTCATCTCCAGCGACAGCCCACCGGCGAGAGCTCTAAAGCAACTCTGATTTTGGTCCTAACCAAAGGCTGAACCACTGCAAAGCTAGTGGCTAAGTACCGGCCAAGTATGCCGATATTGTCCGTAGTGGTCCCTGAGATCACAGCAGATTCCTTTGAGTGGTCATGCAGTGATGAAGCTCCAGCAAGGCATAGTCTTATTTTCAGGGGCCTGTTGCCTATTTTGAGCTCAGGGTCTGCAAAAGCTTCTGATGGCGAGTCAACGGAAGAAGCATTAGAGTTTGCACTTCAACATGCAAAGGCAAAGAAACTTTGCAAACCAGGAGACTCAGTTGTGGCATTGCATCAAGATGGAACTGCTTCCATTATCAAGATCTTGACAGTGAAGTGATGATTTTGAGGGTGATACTGATGAAGGATACTCTTGCAATTCAACTTCTAATTTTGGTAGCTTGTTTTTAGCTTACTTGAGGCTAGAATGCTGATAAAATGCATCTACTTGAGTTTTGGGGAAAATTTTAGATATCAAGACTATGATACTTAAACAAATGCAGTAACTCCACAATTTTGTCAATTGAACTGTGTTTTTGTTGTCAGTTATGACAGATAATATGAACCTTCTCATCATATTTTGTTTGTATTTTTCCATGTTGAATGATTTTTTTGAGTAGATTCGGTAACAGGGCCATTCAGATAGAAATTCCAGGAGAAAGAATATACCCTGGATCACACTTCTTAACCTTTGCTCCAGCATTGGCAATCTAATGCAGAATAATAACCGGCATCATTAGCACTTGTTTGCATGTTCCATGGATGGAGTCATCATTTTTGTTTTCATTGGAGTTTAAAAGTGCACATATATCCTCAAAACTGGAGCCAGTACACTAAGAGAAGTTATGGACCAGTCACAAAATACATTGAGAAGGAATCACCTCTAGCAAATTCTAAGAATGATTCCACTCACGATATAACATTTGCTATAAAATTGACTCATCTCAAATTATTTGGGAATTGGTTAGGTCCTTTGATTCTTTACCTCAAGAACATGAAGATATGCTATATTTTATTGCAATGAAAATCTCATGTAACTAATGAGGGAAAGAAGACCAAATTTGATCTTTGACTTGGTAAAGTGAACCAACTGATCATTTTTCTTACTTCATGTGAGATCACATTCCAGTGTGAGAGTAAAATAAACTGAACTTTTGAACCAATTATTTGATGTATATATTTTATTTGAATTATTTCCAGGTACTATGCACCAGCATTAGGGTTTTTGATGTTTGCAGTTGGGGTTAATTCAAGTGAAAAGGATTTTCTTGAAGCATTCAAGAGACCAGCAGCTATTTTTGCTGGTTATGTTGGCCAATTCATTGTGAAACCTCTCATTGGATATATTTTTGGCACTATCTCAGTGGCACTTTTTCTATCTTTTCTCTCCGGAGAAGAGAGAGCTCTCGCCGGTGGGCTGTCGCTGGAGATGAGAGAACAGATGCGCCGGAGCAAAGAGACCCCCAAAAGGATGCGCTAGTGCGGAGGATTTACAGGGGATCTAAATAAATAAAATAAATAAATAAATAAAAGAGAGAAAGTCGCCAGAGAAGAGAGAGCTCTCCCCGGAGCAGTGGGAGGTCACCGACCGGGATGGAGATGCCGAAAATGGAGGTGCAGGCCGGTGAGGGGGGTTCCCGTGTCTGATTGGGTTTGATTTGGGTTAGAGAGAGAGAGAGAGAGAGATAATGTGGGGGAGAGAGAAGAAAAAGGAGGAAACCAAAATTTTTCATTGGGAAGAGTATCTTGACTTCATCAGCTTTTTCTTTTCTTTTTTTAAACTACCCTTAGATCTTGAAGCTTGGACGGTGAGATTAGAGGGACTTTATCATAAGGACCGGACTAGTCCTTAATAGATCATTGTTGTGT
>JAESVK010001439.1:90838-136268 GCA_017140935.1 Hamamelis virginiana | reverse complement strand
AACAGTTGGTTTCTCAAATATATCGCTAAGAAAAACTGTGACAATTTTCAGTAGTCAGAATTTTTGAGTCCGTATTTTGAGATGCGTATATCGGATCACTGTGATTTTTGGTAGAAGTGACATCCATAACAATGATATCTAATCCAACAATCAGGTTTTCAAAATATGCATCTCACAATTCCCTATGAACTTCATGCCGACTTTCGCGAAAGTCAGCATGCTTACTGGGCATAAAATAAGATTTGAAATTAGATCTTCTGTTTCATAATGGCCATAAGTTACCACTATTCCAAAGCAAGTGCTTTTTATTTATTTATTTATTTATTTTATTTTATTATTTTGCTCAATATATACATTCACATTTGAGATCCCAATTTTTTTAGCATTAAGAGACAATGGGAATGTTAAATAGAAAATTCATTAAAATATTGAGTGAAGCAAGATATTGTAAAACCATGTTTTATTAGTGATTTGTGCATTTGTCACTATGCTTCCCTCTCAGAATATAATCAAACCACACCCCTTTATTCTTTCCCTTTCACACCTTGTGGCACATATAATTAGCATCTCCCACATCTATATTGGTTCCATCTCACACCTTGTAGATTTCAGTTCATTCCATTCAACCGATGGCGATCGTGCTGGGGTTAGGCTTTTGTATCCCAATAAACGAGCTTCCTGCGATGGATTACTAATGTGTTCTTCTAACATTTATTCATATCCTCTCAGTATGAGAATTATATATGCAATTCTACGACCAAACAATTCACTGCTATTTGTTTCCCAAGGCCTAAAATTGGGGGTGATCCTTTGAAATCGCCTCATTGCAAACCCCTTTGTATTCGAGTGATGGATGAAGAAACAGATGCTTTTCGAATTGACATCTATTCCTCAGAGACTGGCTCTTGGCAGGGAAATCCCTTATTTTCACTGCACCACAGAATATATCCTTGAGAGTCCCGGTCTATTGGAGGGGCGCAATTCATTGGGGTACAGAGTACATGAAAACAATGCCAATGCCTCCATTTAACAATGCCAATTCATTGGGGTACAGAGTACATGAAAACAATGCCAATGCCTCCATTTAACTAGTGTTTCAAACTTTAATAATGTTTGGCGATTAACGAACCCTCAGCCACAGAATTTGACATCTGGGAGTTGGAGACTGACTATTCTAGATGGTTCGAACGATACCATGTAATGCGCAATCTTGATGCCGTAATGGTTGCATTTCCTCCGGATGTGACTTGGCTTGGCAACAAGGGTACTGCTGCATATTCTCTACCGTGTGCTACTCGAACAGAAAAAGAAGAGGGAATAAACATTCGTGCTTTTTGTTTCTGGTAAAGCCATCTCCTATAATCTTCACAACAACACATCAAAGAAGCTTTGTGATTTAGTGCCATGTATCAGCCCTGCTGGCATTTTATTAAATTGTGAAGGGAGCCGATATTGCAACCCCAATTAATTCTAAGCCAACCCTAATTTTATTATTTTTAAAAATGCCTTAATAATGATTTTATCCTATGGGACAATTATAAATCTAAAATGCTCAATTTATCCTAAATGAATTGTTAAGTACACCCCAAGACCCATTCATATGAACCATCCCCTTCAAAGCATCATATATCTCCTCCCTTAGAAATCCTAGAACCCCATTTAAACTCTACTCTCTTTTTTTTTTTTTTCCTTTAGTTTATGCTTATCCATTTATCTTCTTCTCTTCCTTCTTTTTCTTCTTCTCTTCCACCATTCCATACAAACCCACATTCTCTATCAAGCATATAATGTTTAGATTTAATGATTTAAACATTTTTTTTTTCTCTTTACAACCATAAGCAGATAAAATGAAGCTTAATGAAGCATTCATGGTGTCTCTCTTTTTTCATTTTTCTTTTTCTTTTTATTTTTGCAAAATCTAGTGCTGTTAGTTACACAGAACCTAATAATCTATGTTTATCACTTAGAAGACAACCTAACAATCTTGGAATGTTCGGTTTCATCCAACCTAACAATCCCAATTTGTTAGGTTGATTCCAACCTATCTAATACATACATAGATGCTCTTTTTGGTTTTGTTGGGTTTGTTTTAGCATGACAAAACAATTTTGTTATGTTGATTGCAACCTAACATTTCATGTTGGTAAGGTTAGAATCAACCTAACAATCTGGGAAATTGTTAGGTTGGACGAAACCGAACATTCCAAAATTGTTAGGTCATCTTCTCTGTGACAAACACAGATTATTCGGTTCTGTGTAGCCTAACGTAATGTACGAGATTTTGCCAAAAAAAAAAAAAGAACCATGAATGCTTCATTAAGCTTCATTTTATCTGCTTACGGTTTTAAAGAGAAGAAAAAATGTTTGAAACCAAATTGGGATTCAAGAGAAAGGGAGATGTGTGATTGGGTCGGGGTGAGGGGTTGGGAGACGTGAGAGAAGATCTAGGTCGATCTAGGGTTGCAAATGTGTTTGGGGTGGGGACAGCAAGTTTATTTCCTCTTATTTGGGGTTGGGGTCATTTTAGGAAAGTAATGGAATTTTTTTTATAACTTATTAGAGTGAACATAGAATTGGGGTTGGCTTAAATTTCATTGGGGTTGCAATATCGGCTCCCAATTAGGCAATTATGAATGGTGTGTTGCCCATCAATTCATTGAGACCCTCTTTCATGCTTTTTTTCTTGGATTTAACCTGCTTAGCTCTATCATCCCTTCAACTCCAAACTGTATTTTTGTGTTAAGAAATTGAATATTTAACTTCACCTTTATTGTGCATACTTATCTTAAAACTATTGGCACTTGAATGTTCGACATTCTTACTGATGTAGTGAAGTTTGTTACCTAATGAAAACAGTAGGCCCTGTTTGTTCATAGGACCCCCAATCCTTATAGTCTTAGCCTCTATTTTGTTTTCAAATTTGGAAACTAATAACCTTTCAAAACAGAAAGAATTGCTGATTATTTAGTAAAAGGTAATTTGAACTCTTAAATAGCACAACATTTGTTCTATTTGTATCTGGTAAAGCAATCTCATTCTCAATATGGTTTTTAAGATAGAAATAGTTAGCTACTTCCAGCAGTTTTATAATCCACAACCAAAGTGGTTGCTGAAATGTGAATATTGGTTATGCATGCTAGATTTGTGTAAATGTCAATCGCAAATCACTCAACTGAGCTTCCTTTAAGCCTGAACTTCCCTCGATCATTAGAGCTAAATCAAAGCCTGGCTTCTAGTGATTTATACTCATATATATATAGTCTTTGATTCTTTTTTCCTTTGTGGTGTCTTCATCATAAGGGAAGGGAAAAGTGGTAAACAAAGCCTTCGCTTTTGGGTGTTTTAATTCTTTATTCCAATGACAAAAATTTTCATTTCGAGGAAGAGCGAGAGAGAGAGACTATCCGAAAATGACACAATCCCGAATCATGGCCGGTGATTTACAACTTGCCCTTCCATTTTCAACTTTTTCAGTTCTTCAAGAGAATATCTGAAAATCCTTTAAACAAATTTGTGGTTCTGCACGTACACTTTTCGCTGATGGAAATGGAAGAACTAAGGAATAAGAGATGAGGCAATAGTATAGGGAGATGAGGCAATAGCATAGGGTGACTCATAGAATAAATGAAACTCCATTTGGTTGACAAGTCTATCATGGTTTTAGGTTGCATTACAAGTTAAATTTGGTTTTTAAAAGCATCTCCATGCATTCATACCATTTGATGTACTAATGCTAAAACTTGGGACATCAAATGTCATCAATGCCAAATTTTAGCACATATGTGCTCTAATGCATTAATGCAATATTTTGATTTTTTTTTTTTTACTTTTTGAAGGGAAAGTGTGACATGACACAAAGGACATTTTCCATTTGAGGTGCCAAATTTGACGATCTTATGTGCCATTGCCAAAATTTGACAACCGAAATAGTACACAATTGGAGCAACTTATTTTGGTGTCAATGTCAAATTTTGGCAATGGCATCTCCAAGAAAAAGGAACAATTTTCCTTTTAATCTAACCTAAAATGGGAAAAAAAAAAAAAACTTTATTTTACCAAAATCAAATAATAATGTAAACTAATAAAGAGCATTGCTACAAATCCCGTTCACTATTCCTATTTAATATTCCCGCTTCACATGTTAAAACACCACATGAACATAGGAAAAAGGAAAGGAATGCTCCGGCTAGCAACCAATGTTCGTCGGCCATGATCATCGTCGAAGCAAAAGTTCGATCTAACTTCGATAGTTCATCGATCATGATTGTGAAGAAGCTTCACGTATATCGATGCAACTCCGACTATAACAGTAAGTGGCGATTACTCCCATCTTGCTTCTTTAACTCCGATCTTTTTCTTTCTTCCTCTTCTTCCAAGGTTTTTACTGTGTTTTTTCTTTCTTCTTCTTCTTCCAATGTTTTTACTGTGTTTTTATTGTCTTCTTCTTCTTCCAAAATTTTTATTGTGTTTTCTTCTTCTTTTTTTTTTTTTCCTTCTTCTTCCAACATTTTTACTGTCTTTTATGTGTTTTTACTGTGTTTTCTGTGTTTTCACTGTGTTTTTGCTTGTGTTTTCACAATATTTTTTTGTATCTTACTATGTTTTTTGTGTTTTCACTATGTTGGACATTTTCACTGTATTAGGATGTTTTCACTGTCTTGGATATTTTCCCCATATTTTTTCACTGTGCTATGATGTTTTCACTGTGTTGTGACATTTTCACTGTGATGTTTGTTTCCAATATAATGACGTGGCAAAAACACCACATCAAATGGGAAAGTTATAACGGAAACTTTCCACTAATAAAATATGGATTCAGTTTGGTGTATAGGTAAGCTTAAGATATGGGTTAATAATTATGAGAGATTTGATTGGACGTGTAATAATTTATTTTGACAAGAGACAAATTTTGGAATTATGTATAACAATGGGAATGGGGATTATGGGTTGAGATGGTGATTAAGTGAAAAAAAAAAAAAAAAAGGGTATTGGTTATATCATGTATTCCTAATAGAGATTATGTGTTTTGTTAGGTATTTCTATGTACTCATGTTTAAAAATATTTGATAGGACAACTAAGCACTTGATTTGACATAAAAAAGCAATAAAATGAAGTGTACTACCAACAGTTGGGGATTGAGGATTGTTAATAAGTATGTGGATTCTTTGGAATTAGATTTCCCAATTCTATTTCTGGTTCCAAATTCCGAGGTTTCAACCTGGCCCTTAAGAATTCTATATAAGTATGAGGATTGGGGATAAATATTTATTTTTGTGATTTAGTGGTTTTATGGGAATTATGTGATGACTTTTGAAAAAAAAATTAAAATTTTGACCATTTGCCATTTTAAAAACATGAGCTTAGTTCTGTCACTTATCAAAAACTTGGGAATATTTTTGAAAAATGCCCATATATATATATATATATATATATATATATATATATATATATATATATAAATGAAATTTTGTTGTAATTATATAAAAGTAGGTCTAAGATACCATTATTAGAAAAAGAAAACAAGAGAGAAATAATTATCTACATGTGAAATACTAAACAAATTAAAAAATTTTACAAAGATGACTGTAGAACTAATTGTGCTATAGAGCATTTTAAATGCATTTATGCCATTTGAGGTCCCGTCTTTTAATGCGTGAATGCCAAAATTTGGGACCTCAAATGGCACAAAATGCCTTCAATGCTAAATTTTAGTATATATGTGCAATCCTGATCTTGTGCACATATACTACTTTCACGAAAATTAACATGAGGTCTTCAATTAATTGTGGAATGTATATTTTGAAAAACCAACCGTTAGATTAGATATTCTTGTTATGGATATCACATATGCCAAAAATAACATTGATTCGATGTCAATATCTCAAAACACTGTCTGTGAAATTTTTTTTTTTACCGTTGAAAACTATCATAGTTTTTCTCAATGAAAAAATTGAGAAACCAACTGTTAAATCATTGTGATTTTGGCATCTGTGACATACATATGCATAGTATCTAATTCAACAATCAAGTTTTCAAAATATAAATCCGATAATTATCAATTAGGCATATGCTGAATTTCACGAAAGTTGGCATATGCTGACTGCCACACATGTGTGCTCCAATGCATTAATATTATATTTTGGAATTTTCTATTTTTTTGAAAAAAAATAAAAATAAAATATCATATAAATGACATTTACAATTGGATAGTGCTATTTGCACTCCCCAATAACCTCCAGCACTCCCCCATCTAAATTAGTTGATTCACACAAGATCAATGTAAATAAATAAGAGGGTTTAGTTTATTAAAGATAATTTGAACATTCAAGTAAATGATATAGAATTGATAAGGTTATTAGTGTCATTTTAAAAGTATAAATTCACCAACTTCCCTTTTGGAATCCACATTTTTTGCACTCACTGGGCTTTTGGAAACGATGACGATCTCCGGCAAAAGAAGAGATCATTCGTCGGTGGCAGACGAAATCGCCAGCAATGAAGATCTGGTGACTGAGATACTCTTACGTCTTCCCGTTAAGTCTCTTCTCAGATTCGAATCGGTATCGAAGAAATGGCTCTCTCTCATCTCCCATCCCCATTTCTCTCACAACTACGCTCGTCTCCATAACCCTAACTACGAACCTTCCGGCCTTTTGTTGAACCATCACTGTGCTGGATTTCAGTTCGTTCCACTCAACAGTGATGGCGATCGTTCTAGGGTCAGGCTTACGTATCCAAATGATCCAAGCACCGTGATTTATCAGTCCTGCAATGGACTACTGATGTGTTGTTCTTCCACTTGGTTATATCCCAAGTATAGAATTTTTCAGTCCTGCACTGAACCACTAATGTGTTCATCTATCAATTTTCGAGTTGATAAGCTTGACGCTTATATATGTAATCCTACCACCAAACAATTCACTATTATTCGTTTCCCTAGTCATAAATTTAAGGGTGATGTGGTTACTGTTAATTTGGCTTTTGATCCTTAGAAATCACCTCATTACAAAATCCTTTGTATTCGGGAGGTGGATGAAGAAACTAGGGATTGGGATGAACGACCTAGGACTTTTCGAATTGACATCTATTCCTCAGAGTCGGGCTCTTGGAGACTCCCCATCTCAGAGGACTCTCTTATTTTCACTGCACCACAGAGTATAGACTTCGACAGCCCGATCTATTGGAGGGGTGCAATTCATTGGTACACTAACGAGGAGACCTCCTTGTATTTTAATGCAGATACAGAATGTTTGAAAACAATGCCGATGCCTCCATTTAAGGAGTATCATAATGTTCGGTATTTTGGGGAGTCGAGGGGCCATTTGCATCTTATTGGGATTAACAAAAGCTCGGCCGTAAAATTTGACATCTGGGAGTTGGAGTCTGATTATTCTGGATGGTTCATACGATACCATGTCAATCTTGATGCTGTAATGATTGCATTTCCTCCAAACATAACTACTGATGCATTTTCTATACTGTGTGTTGCTCGAGCAGAAAAAGAAGAAGAATCAACCCTTATGCTATATGTATCTGGTAATGCCATCTCCTTTAATCTTCACAAGAACACATCAAAGAAGCTTTGTGATTTAGTATCCTGTCATAAAACTGCTGGCCTTGCATTAGATTATCAATGCTATGATGCCCATCAATACATTGAGACCCTCTTTCATGTTTGAGCATCTACCCTTTTTCTTGGAATTAACTTGTGCTCAGCTCTGTCATCATTTCAACTTTAAACTGTATTTTGGTGTTAAGAAATTGAATATTTAACTTCGCCTGAATATTGTGTGTACTTATCTGAAAACTGTTGGCACTTCTGTGTTCGACATTCTTGCTGATGTAATGAAGTATTGTGGATGAGTAATTTCTAATTTTTGTGACATAACTTGTTATGGTCATGCTTGCCTATTCTGCTACTTGGTTTTATGTTAGCTTAATGGTTAGTTCATGGTTCTCTAGTTAACTTGTGAATTCTTTTGATTACTCATTGGTTATCTGCTTTTACATTTTTCCATTCTTCCTACCAAACGGAGCATAAATAATATAGTATTTGATAAGGTTATTAGTGTCATTTTAAAAGTATAAATTCACCAACTTTCCTTGGAATCCACAATTTTTGCACTCATTGTGCTTTTGGAAACGAGGACGATCTCCGGCAAAAGAAGACATGATTCGTCGGTGGCAGACGAAATCGCTGACAATGAAGATCTGGTAACTGAGATACTCTTACGTCTGCCCATTAAGTCTCTTCTCAGATTCGAATCGGTATCGAAGAAATGGCTCTCTCTCATCTCCCATCCCCATTTCTCTCACAACTACGCTCGTCTCCATAACCCTAACTATGAACCTTCTGGCCTTTTGTTGAACCATCACTGTGTTGGATTTCAGTTCGTTCCATTCAACAGCGATGGCGATCGTTCTAGGGTTAGGCTTTCGGATCCAAATGATCCAAGCACCATGATTTATCAGTCCTGCAATAGACTACTGATGTGTTGTTCTTCCAGTTGGTTATATCCCAAGTATAAAATATTTCAGTCCTGCACTGAACCACTAATGTGTTCTTCTATCAATTTTCGAATTCTTAAGCTTGATGCTTATATATGTAATCCTACCACCAAACAATTCATTATTATTCGTTTCCCTAGTCATAAATTTAAGGGTGATGTGGTTACTGTTAATTTGGCTTTTGATCCTTTTAAATCACCTCATTACAAACTCCTTTGTATTCGGGTGGTGGATGAAGAAACTAGGGATTGGGATGAACAACCTAGGACTTTTCGAATTGATATCTATTCCTCAGAGACAGGCTCTTGGAGACTCCACATCAAAGAAGCTTGGTGATTTAGTACACTGTCATCAAACTGCTGGCCTTGCATTTGATTATCAATGCTTTGATGCCCATCAATACATTGAGACCCTCTTTCATGTTTGAGCATCTACCCTTTTTCTTGGAATTAACTTGTGCTCAGCTCTGTCATCATTTCAACTTTAAACTGTATTTTGGTGTTAAGAAATTGAATATTTAACTTCGCCTGAATATTGTGTGTACTTATCTGAAAACTGTTGGCACTTCTGTGTTCGACATTCTTGCTGATGTAATGAAGTATTGTGGATGAGTAATTTCTAATTTTTAAGACATAACTTGTTATGGTCATGCTTGCCTATTCTGCTACTTGGTTTTATGTTGGCTTAATGGTTAGTTCATGGTTCTCTAGTTAACTTGTTAATTTTTTTGATTACTCATTGGTTATCTGCTTTTACATTTTGGTCCTCCAAAGTTTTAAATTTAAGGTTGCATTATAGGGTAGGACACTGATAGCTAACAATGAGCAACCATTATTCATATCTGCCATCACATTGTTCTTCGGAAACAATAACAAGACTTGGGCTGCTGAATACTGAAATATAAAACATCTGTCCAGAATGTAATTGTATTTTGTAGGTAATTATTATGGTAGCCGTTGGTTGTTCATTGGACTGGAGGTATTGAACAGCTATCCTTACAGGCTTGGCTTCTATTTTGTTTTCAAATTTGGAAACTAGGACCCTTTCAAAACAAAATCAATCACTGATTATTAAATTCTGTAGTATAATGTTTTTTATATTCTTATTAAAAAATATATATATACTTTCAGATACTAACGAATAGCTTTATGACATGATCGTTTGAGAATTCACATAACTTTGGTTGCCGAAATGTGAGCATTGATTATTCTACATTTGTGTAAATGTCAATTACTGCTCTACCCACATGGAACAGGGCTTTATGTCAATTCCTTCAGAGCAAACTTCGCAAGCTCTGGGCTTTCGCAAATCATTGAACTGAGCATTCTTTAAGGCTGAACTTCCCTCAGTCAATAGAGCTAAACCAAAGGCTGGGTTGTAGTGATTAAATAGTTTTTGGGGAGTGTTTAGGAATCCTTATAACCGGTTTTCCTGGGTATACCGTGTGCCCATATATATATTTTTTGTGGGGGGTGGGGATATATAATGGGGCAACCCCCAAGCTACACAAAACAAACTCGTGGCCTAACTGCACCACAGACATCAGCAAATAACAAAGAAGAGATCTCTCTCTGAGCCTCTCTATACATTTTCAACCCTCTACCATGCCTCTTACTCATGCTTGCCATATATTCTGCACAGCAATTTGCTTCTCTCAGAATATGCACCACAGAGCAGGACCATCTCTGTTTAGCAAACTTCTACTTAAAACCAAGTTTGGGTGACTTTCACCCACTCCATTCACCATTGTAACCAAACTAGGAGAATCTGATTCTACAATCAGTTTTCTAAAGCCAGCTTCCCATGCCATACTCAATCCTTGATAAATTCCCCACAGTTCTGCAGCATCATTCCCACATATCCCTATAGTTGTATGGGTTTTTAAATGTTCTAATTTTGGCCCAAAAGCAGGTTAGAGTTGTTCTAGGTGGCTGTTAGTTTTAATATAAACCAGATTAGAAAAGAGCAACCCGATCGTTCGCATCTCCTGTACAGGAGCTTTTTCTCTACATCTCTTCTGCATATTTACATCTCAACATCACAAGCCTTTTTTATGTGAATGGAGAAGGATTGAATGGTTGCCACCATCGTCATCATCACCTTCATCTTCATCTTATACCATTTTTATTGGAAGCACAAAATTTCATTTTCTTTAGAAGGCATTTCAGATTATTAAGGTGTCAATGGGTTTTGAATTCAAAAGGTTTTACTTTGATGGAAGTTTGAGATCTGCAGGATTAGGGTTGTGATTTGGAAATTTTCTATAGAAAATTTTTGATTTGATGATGATTTCAAGGTTAGGGTTTTAATTTACACCTTCATTTTCAAATAAAGAACTTAGTTACATCAAACTACAGGAACAAGAACTGCTACCCATCTCCATCTAATCCATATTGTTTTGTCCTTATTTTTTCTTGCCTTTCCTAGCAACAGCGAAAAGTCTTTCTCGTCAAGGTGAGTGAAGTGAACTGAGGAGAAAAGGATTGCTTCATCCTAAAGGATAAACTCCAAGAGCTGCTGGAGACGAGTCATCATCATGTCCTCTAGGTTTTTTGTTTGCAAAATTTTGATAGAAAAAATTTAGATTTGATGGGGATTTATTGATTAGCGTTTAGATTTAGATATATATATATATTGCCTTTTCCTTGCAGATCCTCTTTCTCTACTTTCAATTCAGAGCAGTGAATAATTCAGAGCCACGGAAACTGTTTCATCCTTTTTGTTTTTCCTTTTTCTCCTCTTATGATAGATGTAAGGATTGTATACCATCTCTTGTGATAGAAGCTGAACCAAACAACATTAGTCTAAGAACCAAGTTGCAATTGCATTCTTGCCATACAACTTATAAATCGAATCTAATTTAGTTCAATATTAGTTTTGATATGAACTAATTACCTTATTTGATTTAGAACCTGCCTGCTTTGTTGGGCACTGATAGTGAACCATGAAGTTCAACCACAGTTCATGTCTGCCATCACATTAGTTTTCATAGTGATGTCTAGTTCTCTTCTTAGTTGGCTTGAAAGTCTCGGACTGTCAATTATAAATGCACATATTTGAGCCTTGAAAGCAACAATATCTTTTGATATCGAACTCCCCTCTTTCAGGACCCTACTTTGGTAGCAATATATATTGGTATGTTTTATTAAACCTCCTATGGTTTATTAGCTCAACCCTTCTTAGTTGGCTTGAAAGTTTCTTGTGATAGATCATAGATGTGAACATACATCATTTGTATTTCATAAGATAGTTACCAATCAATAGTTTTGGTGAAATCTTCATGACTGACTCAATTGAGATCTACTATTGCTTGGGATTAAACTTATCCAAACACACTGTTTGGTTTTGGAATGAACTGGAATGTCATTTCATTCCCACTCCTAACAACTAATACTTTATTAGCTCAACCTATAATGGAGTGGAAATGGATTTAGAAACTAAAAAATACGCACAGAAATTAAAAGTTCTACTTTATCTGGGACCATTTGCACATTAAAACAATCTAAGGGCCGCAAGAGAGATTAATGTAGAGTTCGAGTTGCCAATGCACTAGTTGTGGTCTTAGAAATGAGAAATCTATCCAAATCCTTAGGACCTGTTTGGGAACTACGAAAATTGGATCAGGCTAGGTCTACTTCGTTTCTGCCATCACTACAACCAAAATAATAATAATAATAAATAAATAAAATAGGCATTAGCAATGGATTTCCGTCACTATAGTAACAATTTCCATCGCAAAAGGGAATTAGTGACGGTTTTTTATGCTTTTACTCAGTAGCTATCGCATGCAGAGCAAAGAGACCACACCAACGGATGGCAGCAGTTTTCCATCGCAATTTTAATTGCAACGTTTGTGGCTAATATGTGCAGCTGGTATGTGATTTTGACAAATTTAGCGAAGGTCGCAATGGATAAAAAAATATATTAAATTCCATTGGGCTGTTTGTGACGGAATATGCCGTCCCCGGTTAACATAAATTAATTTCTTTTTTCCCGGTTTCCGTTTTCAATTTCCAAATCCTGTTTATTTTATTTTTATTTTTTTCCCAATTTACATTTTCTAATTTTCAAATGAATTGGAAACCTGAAATCTATTTGGAGAACATGCAACCTGGAAATTTGAAGAAATATACCTGTATCCATTCATTTAATAAGCCAAAATTGGCCTCTTTGCAATTGCCACATCAAAATAATTAATTAAATCTTTAATTAGAAAACTAAATTCATGAAATAAGCCATATCAAATTTCCATATACATTCATCTAATAACCATAAACACAATTTCCAAAATTCATGTAATAAGCCCCTTTAGGAGTTCCAAAATTCATGTAATAGCCATATCAAGACTGTAAGGTTTACATGACATCAAAAATATGTACCAAAAGGAATTGAATACCTATTAAAACTGTTTACATGCATATATGTAATGCCCATTTCATGCCATTAGATGTAAATAAACAGTCTTGAGGAGAAGCTACTGTCAAGATCATCAAATGAGATGAAGCTCGCAAGAAGATCGAAGATCAGCTGGGATCGTGAGGAGAATCCAACGCGAGAGAAAAGAGAGACAATACGAGGAAGATATTCAATGGCTGTGTGCTGGTCTGAGATTGTGAGGAAGATCATCTGAGCGTGAGAAGAGGAAGATCTAGCAGAGAGAGAGAACTAGAGAAGCATAGCTAGGGTTGATTGTGAGGAAGATCCAACGGCCTGAGATCGTGAGAAGCGACAGTATTGTGTACAGATCTGAGAGCAAAGGGCTAGAGAATGATGGCACAAGAGAGTCAGAGATGTGTGCGGAGCTGATAGTGAGAGTGAGGAGTGTTTGCTGATTAGGAAAGAGAAGGGAAGTGAGAGGGAAGGTGGCGTTTGGGTGGGAAAAGGATCGGGAAAGTGACCTGGTATGGTGCTAATGTGAAAATTGTGTGATATTCTGTGTTAATTTTACTTAAGTGATTTAGATCTAGGTGGACTTGTTTTTTTTTTCAAAATCATTTAAAAAAAAAAAAAAAAGATACAGTGAAAACCCAAAAAATACATTTTAACTCTATGGGGTGTTTTCACTGTGTTTGATATTTTCATTGTGCTGAGGTGGTAGTTTAAAATGTGAGACGGGAATTAAAAAGGGGAAAAACTAGCGGGATCAGTAGCACCACTCATATTTCATATCTTCATGCATTTTTGTAAGTTCAAATTTGTTTTTTATTTTGTGCACAAATTTACATGTTTTAGGGTTTTGATTCTTATGTTTTTTTTCGCCATATTCTTGACAAGCCGACGAAGACGGCCATTAGAAATCGCAACAGAGGTCCGAAGAAAATACTTAATTAATTCAAAAAAAATAAAAAAAAAAAAAATAATAAAAATAAAAAAAAAAAAAAAAAGAAAGCTTGCCAGCTCAGCATCATAAGGGAGCTTGGTTTATCTTTCCATCTATCTTCTTCAATATCTAAATATGTATCCATAGTATTATCCATCTATCTATAATTAATATATAAAGCCACAGATTTTAAATCTGTCATCAAGAATTCTTCCCATTGTTGGCCCCTTCATGATGAAAAGTAATCCTTGCATTCAAGG
Organism: Hamamelis virginiana; assembly: GCA_017140935.1. Taxonomy (NCBI): domain Eukaryota; kingdom Viridiplantae; phylum Streptophyta; class Magnoliopsida; order Saxifragales; family Hamamelidaceae; genus Hamamelis; species Hamamelis virginiana. The sequence continues at coordinate 122,179 of JAESVK010001439.1, read as the reverse complement.
TTAAAAAAGTAAATTAATGTACAACCATCACTCCTACTGACTTTGACTTCTAATTAAGGACTTGTTTCTCTCTACAGCGAAGTTACGTATGCTTATCACTATAGCTCTTCAACTTCAGAGTTATCACTCCATTCAAAAAAAAAAAAAAATTGCATTAAGTTTATTCAACTGAATTAGCATTATGTTTCTTCAAAATTAGCATTAAGTCTATAAATAAATAAATATATATATATATATATATATAGGGAAAGATGAGTTATTTATCATCAACATTTCTTCCCAAGTTGCCCTCTAAATGATGAAAAGAAAATATTTTATTTCAAGGTCAAAAATACAAATGTGAAATTTACATACACCCATCATTCCTACTTTTAAGGACTTCAAATACAAACACAACTTGCCTCTCTCTACTGTAGCTATCTCTATCTCTACCTCTTCAACTTCACGATTATCTGTGCTTTACATTTCATCTTCACAAAACACCTTTAGGTTTTTAATCTTCCATAATCAAAGCTTTGGGTCCATGCTTGGGAAATAATAGTGGCACTAAAATCAGTCCTTAAGTGTCCTACGCTCGGCAATACTGTTTGCACACCCATTGCATGTGCTACGAGTCTAGTACTATTATAAAGGGAAAGATAAGTTACATGTCATCAACATTTTTTCTCATGGTTGCCCTCTACACGATGAAAAGAATATATTTAGTTTCAAAGTCAAAAATATAAATTCACATACACTGATACACCCATCACTCTTTTTTCTAAAGACTTTAAATACAAACACTATCTGACTCTCTCTCCAGCAGTTATCTGTATCTCTTCAACTTCACGGTTATTTGTACCTTAGATTTCATCATCTTCACAAACACAATTCTGCTTTAGGTTTTTAGTTTTCTATAATCAAAGTTTTGGATTTGTGCTGGAAAATAGCATTTGCGCATGCATCATGTGTGTAGTAAGAGCATAGTTATATGGTAAAGTGATGGATAATAGATATAGCCATATAGGCATGCATTTCTCTCTTTGTAATTAGAATAACATTTTTGTCAGAAAATTATTTTGTAAATAACTTTAATTCGAAAGGAGAATCCAAAAATAAATTAAGAGACTGTAGCCATGCTGACATGCTGAGCATTCAAGAACTCATTGCTACTGCTGCCGCTGCCGCTGCCGCCGCCGCCGCCGCCGCCCTTCAAATCCCACCATTTTTGCACTCGCTGCACTTCTGGAGGTAATAGCCGACAGTGTTGACAGAACCGATGACGATCTTCGGCAAAAGAATACATGATTCGTCGGCGGCTGAGGAAATCGCCGGCAATGAAGATCTGGTGACGGAGATTCTCTTACGCCTGCCGGTTAAGTCTCTTCTCAGGTTCGAATCGGTATCGAAGAAATGGCTTTCTCTCATCTCCCATCCCCATTTCTCTCAGAACTATTCACGTCTCCGTAACCATGACCACGAACCCTCTGGCCTTCTGTTGAACAATTACTATGGTGGATTTCAGTTCCTTCCATTCAACGGCGATGGCGATCATGCTAGGGTTAAGATTTCGTATCCAGATGACCCAGGTATCAGGATTTTTCAGTCCTGCAATGGATTATTACTGTGTTCTTCTATCAATTTGCCAGATTTGAAGTTTGAGAATTATATATGTAATCCTACGACCAAACAATTCACTACTATTAGTTTCCCCATACCTAATTTGGCTTATAATGAGGTTGATGTTAATTTGGCTTTTGATCCTTTGAAATCACCTCATTACAAACTCCTTTGTATTCGGAAGTTGGATAAAGAAACTAGTGCTTTTCAAATTGACATCTATTCCTCAGAAACGGGCTCTTGGAGATCCCCCATCTCAGGGGAGCCTCTTCTTTTCACTGCACCACAGGGTATAGCCTTGAGAGCCCCTGTCTATTGGAGGGGCGCACTTCATTGGTACTCTGATGAGGAGACTTCCTTGTATTTTAATACAGATACAGAGTGCTTGAAAACAATGCCAATGCCTCCATTTCAGGACGAGGACGACTGTTTTGACTTTTCTGGTGTTCGGTATTTTGGGGAGTCTAGGGGCCATTTGCATATAACTATGTTCCAACCATCGTCCACAGAATTTGACATCTGGGAGTTGGAAACAGATTATTCTCGATGGTTCGTACGATACCGTGTCCATCTTGATGCTGTAATGATTGCATTTCCTCTGGACGCAACTCAGATTCACGAAGAGCTTACTAATGCATTTGCTATACTGCATGTTGCTCGAGATGAAAAAGAAGAGGAGTCGACACTTGTGCTTTTTGTTTCTGGTAAAGCCATCTCCTTTAATCTTCACAACAACACATCAAAGAAGCTTTGCGATTTAGTGCCATGTCCAAAACCTATTCCCCATTCATTAGATTACGAATGGATTGATGCCTACCATTACTTTGAGACCCTCTTTCATGTGTGAGCATATACCCTTTCGTCTTGGAATTAACCTGCTTAGCTCTTTCATCCCTGCAACTTAAAACTGTATTTTGGTGTTAAGAAATTGAATATTTAACTTCGCCTTAATATTGTGTATATTTATCTGATGAAAACTTACTATTGACACTTCTATTTTCGACATTCTTGCTGATGTAGTGAAGTTTGGTTTAAAGTATTGTGGATGAGTACTTTCTATTGCTGTGATATAACTTGTTATGGTCATTCCTTGCCTGTTCTGCTACTTGGTTTTATATAGGCTTCATCGTTAGTTCATGGGTCTCTAGTTGACTAGTGAATTCATTTCGATTACTGATTAGCTGTCTACTTTTACTTTTTGTCCTCCAAAGTTTGAAATTAAAAGTTGCATTCCAGGGTTGGACCCTGATAGTGAACCATGAAGTTCATCCACAACTCATACCTGCCATCACATTGTTCTTCAGAAACAATAACAAAACTTGGGCTACTGAATACTGAAATGTAAAACATTGGTTCAGAATGTAATTGGGATTTGATGCCTCATGATAATGGTATGCCCTTTTTGTTCATAGGTCTGGAGGTATTAACCCCTATCTCTATAGTCTTGGCTTCTATTTTGTTTCGAAATTTGAAAAATAGGAAGCTTTCAAAAAACAAAAAAAAGTACTGATTATTAAATTCTATGGTATAAGAATTTAAATATTCTTATGAAAAAACAAATACTTTTAAAAGCTAGTGAATCCCTGTAGCTTTATACATAAAAGTTTTTAACTGATTGTTCGGGAATCTTATATTGATGCATCGATTTGATAGTGATGCCTAATTCTCTCTTATTTCACGAGATTGGATCCCCCATGACATGAGGTTCCATCCTGCATTGACATGATCGTTTAAGAATGTACATTGATCTATCATCTATTTGATAGTGATGTCTAATCCTCTTCTAAACTGGCTTCTCCCCCTTAATTAGGCATTTAAGAATCAAATCATTATTCAAGTTATGATCTTGATTATTTAGTAAAGGGTAGTTTAAACTCTTAAAATGCTTATTTAAATGGGGAAAGTCCTCTATTGTATTGGTTTTAAATAGCACAACACTTGTGCTATTTGAATCTGGTAAAGCCATCTCCTCCTCCTCCATATGGTTTTTAAGTTAGATGAAGATTGAAAATTTGAAATAGTTAGGTACTTCCAGTAATTTTAAGATACTTTCAGTACTCTATTTTCTGAATTGACAACCACTTTGGTTGCTGAAATGTGGGCATTGGTTATGCTAAATTTGTGTAAAATGTCGAAATTCCTTTAGCGTTCTCTCGGTCAATAGAGCTAAACCAAACGTTAGTGTTTTAATTCCCTTGTGGTGTCTTCATCACAAGGGAAGGAAAAAAGAGGTAAAGAAAGCCTTCACTTTTGGGTGTTTTAATTCTTTATTCCAATGACACTAAATTTTCATTTCAAGAAAAAACAAGAGACAGACTAGGAGGGTCTACAACAAATTTTGTAGTGATTTATACCCATAGTCTTTGATACATTGTGTTATATATATATATATATATATATATATATATATATATATATATATATAGTGTTGTTTACAAAATTGGGCATTTTAACTCCATTAATTCAAAGGCATATTAGATGTTTTAGATATAAGACCATTCTCTGGCGTAGCGTAAGCAGATTCCGTCACGTAGCTAGATAGGGCCAATGTAAGCAGATTTTTAAATTTATTACTCAATTGCGACAATTGGTTCCGTCGCTAAATCTGGCCTGCGGATGTTCCAGAACTCTCAATTAGCTCCAGTTTATATTCCGTTGCAAGGTTTCTAGCAAAGGAAATTAGAAGAATCCCGTCATATGGTAGTTACCAATAGATTTCATGAACTCTTCAAGTCAAAGTTAGTTCTAATATTCTGTAAATTCTAATGACTTTATTTGCTGAAGGTGGAATGTTTATGTTTTTTTTATTATTTATAAATGCTATTTACCCAATATTCGTATGTGAAAGTGGAGTCTTAGGGCCTGTTTGGGAACTTTGAAAACTGGGTCTGGCCAGTTCTGATCTCATTCTGCTATATGGCTTTTATGTAAACCAGCCTGCAGCTAGTTTGAAAAAAACTGTGTTTATGCCTTATTTTCTGGACAGGATTGAACTAATTTGCAGAAAAAATGCACTTACCAAACAGTACTGAATAAAATCCAGGCAGATGTATACTTAGCTGGCCAGGTTTTTAAGTTTGCCAAACAGATCCTTAGGAGTAATAAGTGTTTATGGCCTTAACCTACAAGTGAGGTACATTTGCTTTTTGGTCAGCATGCGCATTCGCATTTGAGGGTCCAAAATTTTTAGCTTTGCAAGAGATGGTGGTGTTTAATATTTGAAAATTCCATAAGATATTCAGTAAAAACATGTTATATTAGTGATTTATGCACTCTGTCACTGTGCTTCCCTCACATAACATAATCAACCCATGTTCCAAATGCATTCTTACCCTCTCACACCTTTCTGACTATTATAATTAGCAACCCCACATCCAATCAACCATGGATGGGTGTGTTAATATATTATACATACACTCAAAACCCTATATCTAGATCGAAGGCCTCATCGAAGTTAAAGGATTAAATCCAAATCCACTGTCATAGGTATGAATCACTTATGCAGTGCGAGCATCAGCTTTAATACCAATTGATGCAGCGGAATATTGAAACTTGAACTGAAAAGGGATAACTTTCTTCGAATGTGTTGATTATCTCTACAACAATATTTACCATGAGCCAAGAACTTCCACATAACCTATTGATTTTCTCAAAGAAAATGCCAGATCAAATGGGCATTAAGAATTCGTTGATTCACAAAGAATTTCAAAGACTGGGCATCTAGGACTCGTTAATTCACTAAGAATGCTGAAAACTAGGGTTGAAGAAAATCTCCTAGAGAGAACTTTATTAATCATAAAAGACTCATAAACTCCTTTGCCTTGATGGCTACAAGCCTATTCATAGAGAATAAGTAGAAACCCTAATACAAATAAACTAGAAAACTGTAAAAAAATTTATAATATTAATAGATTAGGAAACTGATAAAAATCCTAATACAAATAAACTAGGAAACTGATGCGGCGGAAGCGTATGGGCTTTGATACCAAATTGAAAAGGGATAACTTCCTTCGAATGTGTTGACTATCTCTACGACAATGCCACGTGCCAAGGATTTCTACATAATTTCTTGATTTTCTCAAAGAAAATGTCAGATCAAATGGGCATCTAAAATTCGTTGATTCACAAAGAATACCGAAAGCTAGACATCTAGGATTTGTTTATTTACCAAGAATGCCGAAAACTATTATTGAAAATAAATCTCTTAAAGAACTTTATTAATCATAAAAAACTTATAAACTCTTTTGCTTTGATGGATGCAAGCCTATTTCTAGAAAAATGTGTAGAAACCTTAATACAAATAAACTAGGAACAGATAAAAACCATAATACAGATAAACTAGAAAACTGATAAAAATACTAATACAAATAAACTAGGGAACTAAAATTATTAGAAATAAGAAACAAATCCAAAAAAGTCAACTATTAATATTTGGACACATCCAAATTGGGTACTCACAGGTCCGTTTGTGGTTTCAAAATTTGGATGTGTTCATAATTTATTTGGACAGGCTCATTTATTGTTTGAGGCCTAGACTGGTTTGCATCAATCACCAACTTAGGAATGTGGGGAGGTACAAATAGGGGTGTGCAAAAACCAGCCCAACCCGCCGGACCCGACCCCACCCACCCCGACCCCATCCGCAATCCGCGGTTACAATGGTTAGGCGGGTTGGGTTGGGTGGATTTGATGAATTTTTGGCAGGTGGGGTCGGTTGGCGGGTGTAGAGGTGAAAACCCGCCCTAAACCCGCCACCACCCGCCAAATAATTATATATAAATAAATAATATATTTATATAAAATAAATTTCATTACTACATTATATTTTCCCTTAGTTGGATATGCTTGCAAGTTAGTGTTTTTTATTTCTTTAGAAATGTTTATTATGATAGTTTGAATATGCACTTATTTGATTTGATATTCTTTCAATTTCGAATGTGAAACCATATGTTAGTTTGTAAGATTTTTTAATAATAATAAACCTTTATTATTATGTATCTAGCTAGTTAGTAGCTTCTATTGTTGTAGGGCAATTTATTTTGGCACTTTAGTTTATTACTATTGGAAGAATTATTTGAATTATGGTTTAATTACTAAATAACACAATATTGCATTATTATATACGAATTTGAAGTGTTTTTGCTTGTTAAAAAGATTTTAAGAACTTTAGGTGTTTATAAAAAAAAATAGTAATGCTTCACCCGCTCAATCCGCCCAACCCGCCGGTTGAAACCCGCCATATATTTAACCAATCCGCCGGTTATTGAGGTAGGCGGGTTGGTTGACGGGTGGGAGAATTAGCCACCCGCCAAGGGCGGGTTGGTTGGCGGTTTTATCCTCCACCCGCCCTCACCCGACCCGCGCACACCCCTAGGTACAAATGAATCCACTTTTCCCCCCATTGTGCAAAGAATTCAATCCATGCTTATTGGGTTAATTGGACTATGCTAGTACAATCTATGGTTTTTTTTTTTTTTCCCACAACATAGAATATCATAAGATGTGGATTATTTTAGAGAAAATGGTCATTATAAAAAAAAATTTCTAAATATGGAAGGTATTGGTGCCATTGCCAAATTTGGGAGCGATCACTACCAAAAAAAGGATCAATTGCAACAGAATATTCCGTTGCAATTAAGCACATTTCCTGCCGCAGAACCCTTTTTGCAACGGAAATAATCGTCGCAACGCCGTCGCAATTGCTAGAGTTGCAAAGAAAACAACCTGTTGCGATGGCTTTTTCCGTTGCAAAAAAAATGTAACAACGGTCATCCCCGTCGCAAGGTAAATGCTCAATCTACGGTATTTTATACGGATTTTTGCAACAGAAAATGCCGCTGCAAAAAGATCCATTCGTTTTTATTATTTTTTAATAACAATTTTGCGAGAGAATTTGCCGTTGCAAAAAGTTCCATTCGGTTTTCCAATGATTGTTGCGAAGGACTTTGCCGTTGCAAAATTTGGTCAAAAATTTGCTTGGATAAACCGATTTTTGCAACGGAAATTGCAGTTGCAAAAATATCCATTTGGTTTTATTATTATTTAATAACAATTGTTGAGTGGGAATTTTCCGTTACAATATTTAAACATACTTGCGATGAAATTTGCCGTTGCAATTTTGAATTCTACCAATAGGAATTCCGTCACTTGAATTTTGAACCGCTATTATTCGAATTAGTCATTGCAAAATGCCCTTTAAAAAAAATTAATAATAAAAATTCCTATTTCCATTTTTATTAAAACCTTATTTCAATCATATGATTCATCATTTATTGAATAAAATAAATGAACCTGACTATCTAATCGATTATATTTCATACAAACTAATAGAATTTCAATGGCTCATAACGCATAGCTAGTAGACAATACAAAAACAAATAAATAAATCAAAAATCTGAGACTAACCAATATTCAATCAAACAGGAATCTTTTTGACAAACTATAACTGATTAAGACAAATGTCCGTCTTTATAATGTAAACTAAACATTTACACACTAGATACTAAAAAGCACTGACCTTGTTCCCTGGTTTCTAAGCGCTAATTGCTGCTTCGTTAGCCTTCAAGAGGACCTCATAACCCTTGCGTGTAGCATAACATTGGCATCAATCAGTTATGTTTGATCACTGTTTGAGCAGTAGCTGTTATTCTGAGATCCAATTGCACATATTATCACACTAGTAGAGTCATAGTACAGGTTCTCATCATTACTCAAAGCTGAATTTCCTTCAACTGAGTGGCGCCGCTGTCCCTTTGCGGCTTGAGCCTTCTGCATGAGAATCAGCCGAATCTTTTCTTCTTCGTTCGTTATGGCCTTCCAAACGCCTGCATCAACTTCCCTTGGCTTCATCAAATTCTGATAGCTCATGGAATCTGCATGGTTCGTTATGTTTAATTAGTATCTTTGTTGTTCAATGGCATTAGGCAGTAGAAGTGTGAAAGACAGAAATTAATGGGGCAGGGGAGTGTATTTCATCTTCATGCATAAACTAGCTTCTTGCTCAAAATGAGACTATTTGTGGAAAAAATAAAACCCAAACCATATATAATCTGACCTAATGAGACAATGTCCACTATTTTTCTCATGCTCAGACCCAAAGACAACACATCAACAACTGACATGAATAGAAGGTGTCCCATTCAGGTGTAGATAAAGAGTCATTTAAACTTATAGAGAGAGAGAGAGAGAGGTCAAAACCTGTTATATCACTCCTAGCACAAGCTTACCATTATACGATTTTTCATGTGCAAACCAACATGGCAGTGTCATCCCCAAATTGAACAAAATTTCCATTAATCACTTAATAAACAAAACAAAAGGATATTTTAAAACAAATTTTCTTTGAATTAATATGTTAATTGCCCATCATAATGTTTAGTCCCTGTTTATCCTGCCATGGCAATTTATTTTCAGCTACTAAAAAAATTACGTAGTAATTGAAGGCTTTATGCTCACCAGAATAAACAATCAAATTGTGAAACAATACCAACTTCAATTTCTGCAAAAATCAGAAAATTTTTATCCAGCGTCAACCCAATTCATAAGATTAATGAACTATGGTTTCACTGGCATAAAGTAATTCAGATGCTCAAAATGGGAGGGTTTTGTGGTAATATAATGTAACAGATTATATACTGGTATATGGTTTGCAATTCATCTAAATTATGTCTAAAATGTCTGATAAATAGCATGATTTCAGCACTTAAATTCCCCAACCCTTTTAGCCGCAGTTCAAGTTGTAATCAACTTACAACTAAATTTAAAAATGTACAAAAAACTTTCAATAGATATATATACATATAGATAGTGGATGAAAAGGACATTGCAATAAATTTCAAGAATATATATATATGTAGAGAGAGAAATAACCTGGAGAGCAATTTGCTTTCTCGGGATGAAGAGGATCGAGGGAGAGGACGACCTTCGCAAGAGGGTGAGGGTCAGAGGAAGGATGAGACTGCAGTCTCATCAGCCATGACTTGGCCACCACCAGAGGACACTTCAGCAGCCACCACCAGAGGACACTTCATCAGCCTGTCCGATCTCTCTGCTTTCCTGTATCTAAGTTGATGGTACCATCAACTTAGGTACTGCTGCTGCTACCACTGTTACTGTGTTTTTCCCCCATCTCTCTCTCCCCCTCTTTCTCTCTCTCTCCCCCTCATGATGCTACTCAATTCCAGCAACAAGCACAACCTGAGCCTTGGAATGATGCTCACACACTTGTAGTATGGAAATATGCTTACTTTTTCTTGTCTATGTTTGGAATATCACTTCTCTCTGCCTTCTCCACAATCACCTTCAAATTATAAAAGCATGTTTACATACAAGTCAGTAATTGAACCCCCAAAAGTATAATAGAATGATTATGAAATGCACTCATTATTCATGCAACTAGCACTTAGGAAACAGGTACAGAAAAGTGACCTTAAGCTATGTCCTTGATTTAACTTACGTACATTCTCAATCATAGATTTCTTTAAAGGTTTTATTTTTAAAGGCTAACAAACAAAAAATAGCTTACACTCAATAGAATATTCCCAATCTACCAGGTGAACAGTAAACAGTGCCAATATTCCAAAATTCAGTAGCACAGGCTTCTAATGGCACGGATTAGTTATCACACACCAGGTACACTTGGTAAATTTTTTGGGGGGCTTAACAGATTATTAAGCTCTAAATTATCATTAAATCACAACTATGCTTTCATCAATGTTACTGAACTTAACTTGCTACTTATTTTGGCATTGAAAACATATCATTAAAGAATTTAATGATTCTCAAGTTAATACTACTGCAGCAATACTTAAAAACTGCAAGGCAATAAGGACTATGTTTTTTAAAGTCCTATAGGATAGAAGAAGTGATACAAATGAGGCACACAAAAGGTAATACCTCTTTGATAATAGTTGCCAAATTTTCAGCCACGTCATTGCTTTGAAATTGATCGGAATCAACAAATGGTACAGCAAGGCATTTCCTTGTTCCACTAGCTAGCTGAAGGTGCTCGCCATCAGTAGTAGACACATCATGCTCCGCATTCGTAGCTTATGACAAATATCTCTATTTGGCTCACCTTTGAGAAGGCATGTATTTTCAAACTTGATATGGATCATAGTAAGATGGTAGACTATTAGATGCAACCAGATATTTGGGTAGAATATAATATCAGGAATTTATGTTACCTTTCGACAAAAATGAAAGCTGCATAGTCCACTTGAGTTGTGATTATCCATAGTTCGAGAATGCAACTCAATCATTAATTATCAACTATAATCTTGAATGATGCCATATATATAATTAAAGGGGTAAAAAAAAAGAGCAGTTTGTTCATTTCGATATGCATTTAAATTTAAAGGTAAAGCATACATATCCATATTAGTCCAATCAACATTTCTTACCAACCAACTCCCATCGAGTTACCAAAAAACAACCTAAACAAAAAAATGCTTTACCCTTCTATCGGTTAGTGTAAGAACTTTTCAAAAAATGTCTGTCTGAATCGCCATCTTCCCAAGTCTGTACAATCTACATACAAAAAAACTGGCAAATAATTTATACTTTGGTTAGTGAGCTATTTAGAGAAGACTATACCTTTCTACATAGATAAGAATAACTAGAAAAATAATGCATACAAGGATAACTGAAGTTTAGTACTTATAAAAATACTTAAAATCTGACCAATTATGTGAATGTACCTTTTCAATACTAAGTACAAGGCCATATAAACAGGGAAGAACTAGGTCGGCGGCACGCTGTCCACATCGTACTCGCCTTGAGTGGCATCTGAATCGTCGCGTGCTAATGCATCCGTGTCCATTAATGCATACTTTGCAAGAAATGCATTCACTCCAGCATCTCTCTCATCTTCCCTTCTCTTCTGTTCACGCTCCATAGCATCAATACGATCTTTTAATAACTGCACCTGTACCTGGCTATCAGCAGCAGCCCTCTTAGCAAGCTCAGCATCCCTATTTGCCTTCTCAATTGCGGCCATTGCAGATTCAGCTTGTGAAGCTTTTTGCTTAAGCACAACCATACTTGGAGGAAGTAGGCCTTGCAAGGGGATCCGCCCATGAGAAGGGCCCCCCGTGACGGCTTTTAAAGCTTGTTCTCTAGCACATTCCTCTGGAGTCCCAGCCGAAATTTGGCTCATTGTCTCCTGCACAAACAAACTATCGAATTAGAAGGATATTTCCTAAATCAACATAGTAATTATGGAAATAATCACTTATTTTTCCCATGAATTAACTCATAAAAAACCTTGACATTTAAATGTATGCCTGAGATGTACCACTAGAGCCTTAGCAGAAGAATCTAACTGCTTATTTTCCTTCTCTTTATGAGTTGCAATGAAAAGGTCAAAGTCACTAGGCTCCACTCCTTCATTGTCCATTGCCTGCAAATTCAAAATTAAACAAAATTAGTAGGTGTTACAAATAGTGCACTTAACTAAGGAATATATGTCATGGTTGTAACAATCACCATTTTGGCACGCTTTGTTGCATATGAGTCTGTCCCTAGACGATGAACCACTTTCACCTTCTTTCTATTAGCAATTGCTTAAGCGCTCATTTTCTACAATACATAAATGGGGCAGAAGGCCATATATTCATATTGAATGAAGTTATAAGAGGTTAAAACATTTAAATACACAACAAGTCAGGTGAACCAAAAATGAACTAAGGCAATTATCAATTACCTCTGCTTTTGATGTCCTCCAATAGTCAACTAGTGCCTTCCACTGGTGTGGAGGAAAGTTGGCAGGACATTTGCTGTACTGAGCATGGACATTTGCACCGGGTATGTAATGTTTTTTCTTAATAGTGCACTTAACACGTACCCAAATTGAGTTCATTTTTGCTAACAACCAAGGCTCCATTTGTGGAACATCAAAATGAAACCTATCCTGCACATTAATATAATTTCAACAAAAAATTTAATAACTCGTTAAATATGTAAAAGATTTGATGAAAAAAAACATTTATAGATAATGCTTATCCATAATTCATACATTTATCTGGCCCAATAGCCTGTTGATAGAAGATCTATCCACTTTATTCCACTTTTCAAGGTCTAAGCGTATGGTGCCACCCGTACGCATTATGTCGCGAATGTATCTACTCAATCGCTTTGCCTCGGGTCCATATGGCTGCCCTTTGTCGTTTGTCTTGACTTTAAGTGGCGCTCCATTCTCTTCAAAGGTTCGACCTTTGGAAACACCACGTCTTCGTGGAGGAACTATTCAATAAATAATAATCAACCTTCCAAAAACAATTTCTATAAACTAACTTAAATATGTAATGGAAATGGTGCAACGTACCAAAATGGCCACTATTTAATTACCTGGGTATGTTGAAACCCCTCCGCCGGGTGAGGCTTCACCCATCACAGGCGAGTACTCACCCAAACTAGCAACCTGGGACTGTTCGTAATCGGGTTCTAGTTCATGCTGGATCTCATTCTCTACTAGGACATCAGTTCGTACCTGTCTCGGGATCGTTCGAGCCATAAAATCCTGCTTTACTTGGCACAATATATTAGCTTACATAAAAAAATATAACTTGGCACAACATATAAAAAGAAACGAAGTGATGACTTAATGTGGAAAAACAAATGAATGCATAACTTGTATAATTGAAAAATTTATAGATGGAGGATAATGAACTTACCTTTGTGGGGCATAATAGAGTCACTCTAACATACTAAAAAACCAATGCACAACTCATGGCAAATAAATATTACTATTATGATAGAAATTGAAATCAAAAGGCATGTAAATTTGATCACAAATTACATGGCGTAAGAACTAATCTCATTTTCCCTGGGAGTCCACAACCACAAAAATAATATTGCTGAGTTTGAAGCTCATACACCTAGCTAACTTATACAGTATCTACATCATCTGTAGATCCTTGGTCACTAGTCATGTTAAACAAATCCCTAGGCAAATATTTAATAGCAACCTTCCGATCCTTCCTTAATGGGTCATCCACATAAAAGACTTGCAAAGCTTGAGAAGCAAGAATGAAAGGTTCATTGGTAGTTATGAACCGATTATAGTTAACGAGTGTAATTCCAAATTTGTCTTCTGTTACTGCACTCCCACTTCCATCAACCCATTTACATTTGAAAAGTACTACTTTCCTTGACTCATAGTAGTCCAATTCAATGATATCAGTTAGGATTCCATAGTACATGCAATCTTCATCCGATGTCGTTTTGGCTTTCAATAAGACACCACTATTCTGAGTTTTTTTCTTCTTGTCAACATCAATAGTGCGAAACCTAAACCCATTAACCACAAACCTTTTATACTTTTTAATAGAATGATTCGGTCCCCCAGCTAAGCTATACATGTCCCTTTGAATACAATCACCACCTTCCTCGTGCATACTGGTAATCTATTTAACAAATAAATAAAAAAGTTAGTTTAAAGTTGGTCGAAATGTCAAAGTGTTTTATACTAGAATGGGTAGAACAATAGGATTACAACATAACTTTAATGACTTACTTTCGAATTGAACCAATCTGGAAAATTTTCTCGGTGCCTTTTATTAATCTCCATTTCATGATGGATGGCATTCTATTGGAGTACTTTTTTTTTTTTTTGTCATTACTCCCAAATCTAGTATTGACAAATCCAAATGCGAACCCATTGGAAATGCTCTTAAAATATATTTAGCCAAAACAATAGCAAAAAACACTATAAAATTAGCCAAATTTTGGCTTTGGCTCCCCACATTTGGCTTTTCCCATTGTAGCTGCTCTTAAAGCATCTCTAATGCATTCATGGCATTTGAAGTGCCAATGTCAAAATTTGGTACCTCAAATAACACCAATATCAAATTTTGACACTTATGTACACTAATGGATTCGTGGCATTTTTTTGGCATTTTCAACATTTTTAGAGGGAAAGTGATGTGGCACAATTGACAATTGCCATTGAGGTACCAAATTTCGTAGCCTTTATTGCCACTCTATCCTCTCTTTTTCCATATAATAGGTTGCTGTTCATTATAGGATAACAAGATGGTTAGAAATCCTTTATTTTTTTCAACCCAATCGCTTTTGATTTTGGAAAAAAAAAAAATCTTTATCAATATACTGCTTCTTGTACACACATTCATCTCCACTCCATGATAGAGAATATCTAATAGTTCGGATTCATTAAAAGAAAAAAAAAATGGTTAACCCACTCATGGGAGAAAACTTTCCCGCATTGGGCACTAATATATTTTTAACGTTTACTTAGATTAGGGAATCATTCAAATTAAAAAAATAATAATAATATGTCTTATTTGCGGGATTATTCATTATTTGAGAGATTCAGGATTGCACAATAAATTGGAGATTATACATAATATCGAGGATTGTATGTAAAAATTTGGCACATTTTCCACAAAATTTATTTGTTCACGAGGACAAAAATGTCCAATTAAGTGTATGGAAGTTCATGAGAAAAAAAGAATAATTTAACACAATTTAATAGTTTAGGAGTACGGTAATGTAATTGAAATCATAGAAGGTAACGTGAAACCGCCAATAATTCAAATAAACAAAGTGTGATTTTTTTAAAATTTAAACAATCAGAACTAAAATAGGCAAATAGCATACTAGTAGAGAATCTTTGTAGAGCTACCATGCTGACCAATCACGAAAGCATAGGTCACGAGCACTATGCTTCTGCCGTTTTAAAATTTAAATAGATTAATAATTCCCGACATAAATGGAAAAATATTAAATACCCTGATTTTCTTCAAATCCACTATCCTTTTTTCAATTTGATTTTCAATCACTGCGCTTTTTGAGGTATTATCGGAGACTAATGCCGGAAACGATGACAATTTCCGGCAAAAGAAGAAATGATTCGTCGGCGGCAGAGGAAGTCGCAGGCAATGAAGATCTGGTGACTGAGATACTCTTACGCTTGCCCGTTAAGTCTCTTCTCAGATTCGAATCGGTGTCGAAGAAATGGCTCTCTCTCATCTCCCATCCCCATTTCGCTCAGAGCTACGCACGTCTCCATAACCCTAACTGCGAGCCCTCTGGTATTTTGTTGAACCATTTCTATGCTGGATTTCAGTTCCTTCCATTCAACGGCGATGACGATCATAATAGGGTTGGGTTTTCACATCCAGATGACCCAGGTATGAGGATTTTCCAGTCCTGCAATGGATTATTACTGTGTTCTTCTATCATTTATTCATATCCTAGGTGTGAGTATTATATATGTAATCCTACGACCAAACAATTCACTACTATTAGTTTCCCTATACCTAATTTGGCTTATAATGAGGTTGATGTTAATTTGGCTTTTGATCCTTTGAAATCGCCACATTACAAACTCCTTTGTATTCGGAAGGTGGATGAAGAAACTTTTGCTTTTCAAATTGACATCTATTCCTCAGAGACAGGCTCTTGGAGACCCCCCATCTCAGGGAACCCTCTTATTTTCACTGCACCACAAGGTATAATCTGGAGAGCCCCGGTCTATTGGAGGGGCGCACTTCATTGGTACTCTGACGAGCAGACTTCCTTGTATTTCAATACAGATACAGAGTGCTTGAGAACAATGCCAATGCCTCCATTTGAGGAGGACTGTTTTGACTTTTCTGGTGTTCGGTATTTTGGGGAGTCTAGGGGCCATTTGCATATAACTATGATTCCCCATCCATCGGCCATAGAATTTGACATCTGGGAGTTGGAAACTGATTATTCTGGATGGCTCATTTGTTACCGCGTCAATCTTGATGCTGTAATGATTGCATTTCCTCTGGATGCAACTCAGATTCGCGACGATTTTACTGATGCATTTGCTCTACTGCATGTTGCTCGAGAAGAAAAAGAAGAGGAGTCGACACTTGTGCTTTTTGTTTCTGGTAAAGCCATCTCCTTTAATCTTCACAACAACACATCAAAGAAGCTTTGTGATTTAGTGCCATGTCCAAAACCTGTTCCCCTTTCATTAGATTATGAACGGAATGATGCCTATCAATACATTGAGACCCTCTTCCATGTTTGACCATCTACCCTTTCGTCTTGGAACTTAAAACTGTATTTTGGTGTTAAGAAATTGAATATTTAACTTAGCCTTAATATTGTGTATACTTATCCTAAAACTATTGGCACTTTTTGTTAGACATTCTTGCTGATGTAGTGAAGTTTGGTTTAAAGTTTTGTGGATGAGTAATTTCTAATTTTTGTGATATAACTTGCTATGGTCATGCTTGCCTATTCTGGTACTTGGTTTAATGTTGGCTTAATGGTTAGTTCATGGTTCTCTAGTTGACTTGTGAAGAATTCATTTCAATTACTCATTGATTGTCTGCTTTTACCTTTTGTCCTCCAAAGTTTGAAATTAAAAGTTGCATTCCATGATTGGACACTGATAGTGAATGACAATTGATATCTGCCATCACACTGTTCTTTGGAAACAGTGGTTCCGAATGTAACTGGGATTTGATACCTAATGAAAACAGTATGCCTTGTTTGTTCAAAGGATTGGAGGTATTGAACCCCTATCCTTTTAGTCTTAGCTTCTATTTTGTTTTCCAAATTCAGAAAATATTTAAACAAAAAAGTACTGATTATTAAGTTCTATAATATAAGGTTTTAATTACTCTTATGAAAAAAATACTATCAAAAACTGGCAAAGCTCTGTAGGTTTATAAATAAAAGTCCGTAAGTGATTGTTCGGGAATCTTATATTGATCCCTCTATTTGATAGTGATACCTAATTCTCTCTTATTTTATGAGATTGGATCCCCTGTGACATGTTTGAATTGCGAATATGTCTCATGTGGTTGGATTCTGCATCATGTTTGACATGATCGTTTGAGAATAGTATATTGATCAATTTATTTGATAGTGATATCTATTGATTTGACATAGCATAACACTTTGTGCTATTTGTATCTGGTAAAGCCATCTCCTTCTCACTAAGATTTTAGATTTTAAGTAGGATGAAGATTTAAGTAGTTAGGTACTTAATTCCAGCAGTTTTAAGATACTCTCTTACTCTACTTTCTGAATTGGCAACCACTTTGGTTGCTGAAATGTGAGCATTGGTTGTGCTGAATTTATGTAATAAATGTCAATTACTTCTGTACCCACATGGAACAGGGTGGGCTTTATGTGAATTCTTTCAGCATTACTTTATAGGTTCTAGGCTTTTGCAAATATTTGAACTGAGCTTGCTTTACGGCACAATTCCCTCGGTTGGTCAATAGAGCTAAACCAAAGGCTGGCTTGTAGTGATTTATATATACTTATACTCTTTGATTCTTTATTCCCTTGTGGTGTCTTCATCACAAGGGAATTAAGGGAACAAAGTTAAAGAGAGCCTTCACTTTTGGGTGTTTTAATTCTTTATTCCAGTGACACAAAATTTTCAAGAAAAAAAACAAGAGACAGATCACTAAGGTATCCAACAAATTTTGTTGTGATTTATAGTCATAGTCTTGGTACTTTATTGTGCTATAGTAAGTGTACGTTGTTTACAAAACTGGCCATTTTGACTCCATTAATTTGAAGGCATATTAAATCTTTTAGATATAAGGCCATATTCTCTGGTGTAATGGTGAAAGTTTCTAACTGTATATCTAGTATATACAGGGACTGAATCCAATTCATCGGCCCTTTTCAGTACCCTACTTTGGTCGCAATAATATTGCTCTCTTTTATTAAACCTCGGATAAAATGGTACATGCATAATTTGTATGTACGCATTCGATCATATGATAGTTACCAATAGTTTTCACCATGAATCTCTTCAATAGTTACCAGTAGTTTTGGTGAAATCCAGAATAACATTAAAAGGAAAGGAGTCGCCTGTGGACATCCCTAATCATGTCAAAATTCAAATAAAAACTTATTTGGGAAGGATATGTTGATGGTATATTCTCTACTAATTAGGCCTTTGTTTGACCGAATTAGTACATATGAAGTAATATATTAAGTGTTTATATGATACAAAAGGAATCAGAGGCTGGTAGAAATGTTTGTTCGATCATTCCATATATTGCTTGTGTTTGGCAAATGGCAATCTGTTTTGGAATGAACTGGAATATCATTTCATACATACCCATGCACTCCTGATTCCCAAACAATGCAATGCCTAAAAGTGCTTAGCATACTTTACTACCTCAACCTACAATATATGGAGTGAAAATGGATTTGGAAGCTAAAATTAATATATAGAGATTTAAATTTCTACTTTATTGCACATAAACAATCATAGGAGAGATTGTAACACTACAAGAAAAATGAGCAATTGCAACAAGATTTTGCAATAGAATGGAAGGCTGTTGCAAGAATTCAATTTTTGCAACGGAAAAAGCCATTGCAACTAAACTAATAGGGCCAATTTATGAGTTAATCTTCCACCATCGCAATTTTGCACAAAGTAGGGAAAATTTTATTTTATTTTTTACTTTATGTTTTCATTGCTATAGGATTAACCCTCACAAAATTAAAAATCATTATTTTTATTACTCCCAACAGTGAATCGGAATTAAAAATAATTTTTTTACAAAAATATATATATAATTGCCACAGTAAAAGCCGTCGCAATGTTTCCCCCAAATCCCCATCCCGCGCAGTTGCCCCCTTTTCTCTCTCTCTCTCTCTCTCTCTCTCTCTCTCTCTGCACTGAACTGGGTTTCAATGAAACCCTGGCACCTCCGATCACCCATAGGTTGAACAGATCATGATTTTTCCTTTCATTCTCTCACTCCAGCAACGCACCTCCTCTTCCCCTCTCTTTCTCTCTCTATCCGACATTGAATCCCTTCTCATAAACCTAGGGTTTCCTAATCTCTCTCTGTCTGCACAAAGACGTGGTTGGGATGAAGCTCTTTCACTCTCCGCCTTCTCAACCACTGTCATATGCAGCCATTCAAGCTCTTATAGAAGCATCAACATCGATAAACTAATCTCAGGTAAGATATTGCATATTTATATATTGAAATTTTGTTTATGATTTTGATTATTAATATGATATGCCTGTACTGGTTGCAATTGATGTGTATTTTTCTGTGATTGAGGCCTTGAGGGGTTGGCTTTGGGGTTTTTTGTTCTAGAAAAATCAACCAAAACCTAGGGCTTTCTCTTGTTATGTCTTTTACACCTCTTTCAAGGAACCTGTTTCCATACACGTCTTTCTATATATCTACCCTTTTAGGTCCTTTTTTTTTTTAAGGAAATATCAAAGAAACTTCAAAAAGAGACAGAAAAAAAAGTTGAGTTCAATGAAGAAAAAGTGAAGCAAAAGAACCGCTGAAAGTTCACTCTAGTACCAAAATTTGAGTTCATAATCAAGTTCTCATCTCTGTGTCACTATGTTGTATCTACTTTAATTCATGATTTGTTGAGCTAGATCTCGAATTAATTCCTACCATGTATGGATTTCCCTAGTTAATTAATCCACAATTTTATCAGTTTACTAAGTAGATGACCCAATTAAAATTTGGCTGGAATAGGAAGACTCATTAATTTGAGATTCAACATAATTAATTACCATGTTGTAACTTAATTAATTAGTAGTATCAAGTATGAAGTTTATATGGTCTTTAAATTGACCATAGAGACTAGGAGATATATGTGTGTGTGTGTGTGTGTGTGTGTAGAGTATTTACATATAGGTGCCTTATGTGCTTGTGCTGTGATATTTTCTAAACCAATAACTTTGTGAGAATGGTGCAAATTAATTATGGAAATGACATTCTACCAAATCATATATATTTATGGACAGAAAGGAAACATTGTCACAATAGTTATATTGTTTGAATTCTTAAACCCTATTAATCACACTATTTTAGCAAACAATATTGATTATGCTAGGGTGTATACATCTTATTTGGGCAGAAAATAGAAAATTCTACAGTATAAATCTGTTCTACTAAAACTACTATACCATATTCATCCAAGTAGACACATTGAACTAGGTCTTTTTCTCAAACTGACCATGGAAATATTTACTTTTATAAAGGACATTTGAACATGGGCGGTAACCCAAAGTTTAATAATTAATGCAATATCTATGTCAATTAGAGGAGCTGCATTAGTTCAACGTCTGTTGCACATTATGAGCATGATGTCTACTCTATTTGACCTTAGTTTAATATCTTGTTCCAGAATCATTTGTTTGCTTTGGAGTTCAAGCAGTTTAATAGAAAAGAAAACAGCCAATCCAATTAGACTAGCTAGAAAAAAAATTTGTGATTAGGTTCACAGATTTTGCCCTATAAATTATCATTCTCAAGGGTATTCAAAAACAGGTTTTCATGTCAAAAGTATGGTCATGATGCCTTTATTTTTCTTCGATCAATATGAAGCTATTTCCTTATAAAATACATATCTTATAGCCTTAGAATTAAGAGATAATATTATGCCCATATAGCATCAACGAATGATAAGCACACATCTTATGATTTCATAAGAGATATATATTAAGCGAAAATGGCATAGATGTAATGATGAATACGTTCTTACTTTCAAAAGGCCAGCCCACTAGCTAGCACTTTGAAGCTCCTAAAAACACAAGAAAACCAGAATTGATCAAATAACATGAAATGAAGTTACACCTCTAGACTAAAAGTTATGAACAATAAAGAAAGAAGTTGAGAACATGCGTCCTTTTAGGGTTCCATGATATATATTTGATTTTTCCAGATTTTGTGTAACAAATTCTCTTATCATTCTTTTAGCAATTGAGAAAATTTCATGGACTTTTCTGTTCTGCTCCATGAAATTATGATATTTGCTTTTATACTGATTGATAGAATGGTCATCTTCTTTTGCATCTCCTATCTATAAGCTCTTTGTATAATTGTTTTGAAGTCTATATCAAGAAAAAGTAATGCATAATAAACTTGCTTTTCCTTCTCTTTTTTGGTATTCTCAAGTTTCAACATAACTAGAGGTAAAGTACTGTTCTCTGGTACCTTCACCTTCAAGTACTATGCCTTTGATCACATGATAAGTTTACACAAAGACTTGGACAAATTATAACACTATCCAAATCGGCCTTAAGCTAAAACACCTTTTCCATTCACTTGTACATATGACAAGGAAGCTGTGGTCATTACTTATCCTGGATATTTACATTCGTCTTTGTTGATCTAGTCCTTTGTTTTTGCAAACAACCATGACCCAGTCTCAAGGAACTTGCATTTGGAACTTTCTTCTCACAATGAATCGCTGTATTGATTTGTGATGCCTAAGTCATTTGTTGATAATCATGGTATAAATTTATTCTTACATATTTATTTGCTTGTGATGTGCAAACTTTAATTGGGAAGATGGGAAAGTTGATAAACATCGAGAGAACTATCGAAAAGCATTTCTTTTGAAGCTTAATGCTGCACATTGTGGTCAGACTGTGGTCTTTCGGTGGGGGCATCCATCGTAACTATGATTTACTTCTTCGTCATAGACTGCACATTGTGGCGAGGTGCAGTTGGCTGTTAACCTCTGCCTTCTAGCACTACCAGGTGTGAGAACAGATCAGTCAAAACGTGTTCTGAGCCATCCACAGGTCAGGATCACCTTTTTTTTATTTTTTTATTTTTATTTTTTTTTCTTTTTCTGTTTTTCCAAGTTATGTTTCATGGGACTGTATTAAAAGAGAATGCTTGGTGTATCTTGGTCCAGTTCTGTTCACTTGGCCCAGGTGTTCAGTAATCTGGGAGTTCTTATGTTTGCCCTTTCCTTGAGTGCACAGTGGCTTGAACTCATTCTAATCACATCACATAACCATAATATAAGAATTAAAACCATGGTTATAAAGTTTGGCATTAGATTAGAGTCTCAACTTCGGAGCAAGCTTCAGTAACTTTTGTTACTATAGAAGTATAGTTGATTTGTGAAGTCCATTGAAGTTCAGCAAAGTTAGAAGACCCAAAACCTTTGTACAGGTATACAGGGTTTAAACTTTGGGTTTGGGTCAAGTGTATTCACCTTGAAAGTAGAATTAATTTATGGAAGTTCAAGGAAGCCACGGCTAAAAATTGGATAGAAAAAGACCCTTAATAATTGTTGCTAAAATTTTTCATTACATCGGCTGGTTTCTTTGGATTCTTAAGCCTGTTTTCCTGTTTCCTTACATTTTTGGCAGTCATGGCGTAGGAATGCATGTCCTCTAGTTTTGGCACATCCCACAGAATATAGCAGAATGTATTCCATGTAAACATTAAGGTTCTTCTTGTTATAAAAATCTATAAATGCCCAAAATCTTCTTCACAGTTTTACGAGTTAAATGGTTCTTGTTTTCAGGCACTTGGCCAAAGTGATACTATTCTGAGTAAGTTAGGTGTTGCCAGAGAAAATATTGATGATACAGCAGGTGCCACTCAGGTGATCTATGTATGTCTCTTTATCATCTCATTTTAGTTTTTCTTACATCATTTCTGGAATGTTCTTTTATTAACTCCTGTAACTTTTGGGTCAGTTTGTGGCCTCACATAAACTGAGGGATGCTGGTGTTGTTGCAAGTGCCCGAGCTGCAGAAATTTATGGGCTTAATATACTTGCAGAAAAAGTTCAGGTGAGTTATTCTTCAAGTTTTTTTTTTTGGTCTTGGTCTCTAATTTCTTTTGCCCTAGTGTTTCATTTGATTTCCAAGAAAGTAGATAGAAAGAAACTTGGAATTACATTATCCAATGTTTGGTGAGGGGGAGAACTAAAAATTTAAACATAACTCAGTTAAGCTTCATCTGAACTCTTGTGGGGTGACTTCATAATTTTTCTGGGCCTGTCTGGTCAGTATGGGACAATATCACCATAAAGAAATGAGTAAGTAAATAAAAGGGAAAGATAGTAGCTGGAGGAACCATTGGTGGCAATGGCAGTTTTGGTAGCTTAACTAGATCTACAGTATAGTGCATGCATAGTGGTGTTTGATATTTCCAGTGGTGGCGGTGCACTTGGTGGCTGCTGCAGGACAATGATGGTGATTCTACTTTCTTTTCCTTGTTTATATTTCTTGAATGAAAGGGCATCAGAGAGAGAGAGAGAGAGAAAGAGAGAGAGAGAGAGAGAGAGAGAGTTTTAATGAAATTTTCTTCCTAGTTGCTTTCATCATTAGTCATTGGTGACTTTTGTATAGAGCAGAACAGTGGAACAAAATATATGTAGTTGACCACAATTGATTGGGTTAATGTTTTATTGAGTCAAGTACATTGTCTTGCTTTCTCAATAAGGAATGGAAAAGATTTCAAAATTTCTTTTCTTTGATTTTTTCAACAATCAAATAAAGCTAGCATATATTTTGATAACAATAGGTGCATACTATCAGCATAGCATCGTTAATGAACTCCTGTTGTATAGGTTCCAGCATCATGACTGTCAAATTACCTTCCTCCTTTAATTGATTTTATTCTTCTCTTGGAGGTAGCTGTATAGATTGATGCTTTCAGACCAGGTAGTTATATTTCTGGGCACCGTGATTGTAGATCCCCGAATTATCAATCCAGAATGCTCATTCAACTTGTCCCTAAATCTATGAATTTCTTTCTGGACCATTAGCCACATTTTTTCTCTTAAAGTTTTTATTCTCTCTCTGAGGGTTAACATTTTTTACATGTATAATTTGCAGAATTTTCTCATCCAAGAAATACCCTAGCCGCTATAGAAGTCTGGATTTTTGACCCATTCAACCAAGTGCAATGAAGTTATGATCTATCATTTAAGTTTGTGTGTCTATTTGCATATAAACATATGTATTTTTTTTTTTATGTATGTTTGTATGCATGCATGTGTGATGTGTGTATGTATATAGTTGTTATGTTAATTTTCTGTACTTGAATGATTTATTTTTCTAACATGGATTTTGACTTTTGAGCAGATGACTGTTGGGCTGAATTGAAAAGAGACTCTGATTGAGGTACAACCCTATTGCAACATCTCTTATTAATTTGGCATGTGTGCCTTGTGACATTGCCATGACCCCAAGATCAATCTAGTGTTAATCTCTGGACAGGCATGAGTGATTCATTTTGTGTAATCGTATGATGACCTTTGAATTTGATTATTTGGACCATCTATATGCAACCGATCAACCCTCAATCATTCAAGCAATAACATTAATGATCTTACTCAAATGATTTATTTTATCAGGTTGACATGTTAAATGGAATATGCCTTCTTAATATGATGGTATTGATATTATTTGCCAGAATGCAGGTCCAACGGCAACCATGTCATATTGTTTATACTGATTATCGGCCAACACCACTTCAGCATTATATATTCCCTTCTGGTCGTGACGGGCTATACTTGTTGGTGGATGAAAAGGGAAATTTCGTGAGGATAGCTTTAAGAAAGTGGCAGAAGGATTTGGTGATGAGTAGAGCTAGTGAAGAATAGCCATATAGTTATTATGGATGGATGTTATTTGTATGCTACTAATGTTTGATTATGGGTGTTTCTATTTCAATAGAATCTTGTAGCAAAAAAACATGTTCGCTATTTTTTTCAATTATACTTGTACATGTCAAGCTTCATTCATATTCTTATTTGTCAAAAACTAATCTGGCAAGGGATTGTTTTGAGCATGAAATTTATTTTGGCACCGTTTGGATTTGTTTTGTCTAAGTTCTTATTTGCTTTTAAAAGTAAAAAAGCAGAAAAATAAAAAGCATTGTTTGGTTATGAATTTTTAAAAGTAAATTTTTATAAAAAAAAAAAAAAAAAAAAAAGCAAAATTTTGGTTTTAATCAAAAAGTAAATTTGGGAAGCTTTTAAAAGCCAAAAAACCAGAGAGCAAAATAAAAATGAGAGAATTTAGAAAACTTGATGCTCCCATTCAAGCTCACCTTCTCTTCACCTGATGCTCAGACCATTTGAGTAACCCGAGCAAGGTGAGGATTTTCTCTCTTCCCCTTCTTTCTCTCCTCTCCTCCCCCTTTCGTATCTCTCTATCCTTTCCTCTCTTCCCCAGTCTCTCTCTTCTCCTACACTTCACTCTCATAATCTACCCACAAATATCATGTTCTACAGCCAATCGGCCACTCAACATTCACTTGACTCTTTGTTCCTGCTGAAAACAAGTAAGCTATTTCTGATCTGTTTGATATTGTTTTTATTTACTTGGATTTTGTGTATATTAATGTGGGTTTTGATTTGTTTTCTTCTTCTTCCTCTTATTCTTTATCTTCTCTCTTTTTTTTTTTTTTTTTTTTTTTTTCCTCCATGGATTTTTATAGTTGAAGATTGAATTAAAGCATTATGTTATGAATGTTGTTTATTGTTCATCCAATTTGGATCTTTGACAATCTTGAAATTTGTTGAATATTGAGCTTTCATTAATGATGCCTACAACCTGTTCGATGAAAATCCCCGATTATATGTTGGAACCAACAGTGCACCGATTCTGCCTGTGCACTGCATCTAATATTAGAAGTATAGACAGTAAGAAATTCTGTAAGACCATCTCCAATCATTAACTCAAACTCAAACTTAAATTGAGTCAGGATTTGAGTAAAAAGCTCCTTTTAAATGGGAGCTCTCCAATCACTTACTCAAAATTTTACTCAAATTTGAGTAAAAGCCCTAGAAACCCATTTTTGCAAAGCTTCTTTGTAGATCTGCAAGGGAGGGAGACAGAGGGAGAGAGAGAGACAGGGAGAGAGGGGGGGCTTCACGGGGAAGAAGGAAGGGACTGGTTCGTGGGGTGAGAGGGACTGGTTCGCTGGGGAGAAAGGGACTGGTTCGTCGGGGAGAGGGGGACTGATTTGCCGGGAAGCAACCTCAACGGCTATTTCTGCAGGCAGCGAGCAACAGGGACTTGTTCATGGGGAGGGAGGGGCTTCACCAGGAAGAAGGAAGGGGGCTCCAACGGTCATTTTCCTTACTCAAAAATTTGAGTTAGAACTCAGTTTGAGTTTAAGTTTAAGTAAAACTCAAATTGAGTTTGAGTTTTGAGTCAGGATTGGAGAAGGCTTTTTGGGATTTTTTACCCAAATTTGAGTTTGAGTTTGAGTCAGGATTGGAGATGCTCTAATCTGGTAGAGAAAAAGGGGTCTGCTTGTCTTTAGAAAATAAAATCATTTCATTGTCTTATGCATTGCATGTACATAATTAACATGAATCTATGTTGTTTTCACAATAACTGGAATGAGTATTTTTGGCATGAATGAGATCACATTTCAGGGTTCAATGTCGACCTAGTGTTTTTTTTTTTTTTGTTTTGTTTTGTTTTGTTTTGTTTAATGATTAATATTGAAGGGGATTCAACCTCTAGACTTAATCTAATTCTAACCATTTTTCCCTTATTGGCACAAAATTAATAACTAAACCAAGACAATTTTATTAGGGGGATAATGGGACATTAATGGGTCAGATAATGAGCTTCTGCTGCTTCTTTGCTTCGCTTAAAAGCAAATGACAAGAGGTTTCAAGAATGAGTGCAACAGTCCTCATATTAGCCTGCTAAGAGGGATATACCTCTTATCTGTCCTTTGGATACATTATGATTCCTTTGATTTCTCTTCTGAAAGATTTAAAAGCTAGTAGTATTAATTTAATTTGCCTTTTAGTAAAGTGTTTGACAAACAGAATGCTCATACTGTTTGTGCTTTGGGAGCATGAAAAGTCTCTGAAAAAGCATGTGGTGGTGGTGGTGGTGGTGGTGGTGGTGGAGGTGGAGATGTTGAGAGAGAGAACATAGATTGTAGCTACAACTAATTATAATTTAGATTTAGCTACACTCATTCCAAAAATGCTCATCCCATCTAATATTAGATGCAGTGCAGAGGCAGAATTGGTACACTGTTGGTCCAAACATAGTGAAGAAAAGGTTAAAAAGTATCATTCTATACTTTCTCACCACCACCACACATGCTCACCCCTGCAGAATAAAAGAGAACTATATACATGTTTTTTTCCTTTAAAATGTAACTTTTTGGTTCTCTAAATGTGGTTTGAAAATTGAAGCCACTGCTGAATTGAGTGTGGCTACTGTGTTGGGTGATTTTTCCTTGATGAAAAATTTGAGATCTAGTCCGAACTTCAATTTGTAGTGACCTCATAGTGCTCTATTGTATATACTTGATTGGTTCTCTAATGTGGTTTGAAAATTGAAGCCACACTAACTAATTGAGTACTGTGAAATTGGTAATATTTTTATTCTTTGAAAATTGTATTTGGATGTGTCTGGGATTTTTGTAAAACATAGCTATTTCTTGTGCTTCATTCTCTACTAGGTAGATGGGTTGTGCATTGCTTGCAGAGAAATCAAGCTCTTCTAGTGTAATCTTGTAGAATCTTCTGTACACGTATAAAATTAATATTTATTTTATATTAATATACTTCATGTTCATGTAGATGGCTTCTTGTCACCCACCATTAATTAGTTTTGAGAAGCCATCAATCCTGAGCATCAGAGTTGTCAGAATTCATAAAACTTCTGGTTAAAACATCTCACACAAGAACTACAGTATTGCAAAATTCTGTTGGTGCAAATCCGAGTGTGGCTGTGGGATCATATTTGATCCTAAAATGCATTGAGGTTCTCGATAACATTGATGGCTTAGCTGCACCCACATATTTGAAAGCAATTGAGAAGTTCCATGATATAAAATGGAGGGTTACTTTCATTTCAATGTCAAGTGAGCGCCGATTAGCTGTTGGGAGCGGAAATCCCATGAACAAGTGATAGTGCGTATAGATTATACCAAAATAAATAAATAAATCCGAATCATCTACAAGAAGAAGATGAATCCATACCTTGAGATCTGTCTGGATTGATCTCAAAAATCACGAACTGTAGAACACTGCTCGATCCCTTCAAGCCTTATACTGTATTCCCCAATGCCAGAACGTGAAGAGAGAGTGGCTCTCTATGTGCTCTCTTTGATGGACGGTTGTCTCTAGGGTTTAGAGAAAATATTTCGTCTTAACCTAGTGATTGCCCAACATGACATATATATAGGCTACGGTAGGGACCTAAAGGCAAATAAGTTTCGGGCTCCCAATGTAAATATTAAAACCTATTTACATTAATTATAATTCATTCCACTAAAGAATTATAATTGCACTCCCTATCTTATTATAAATTAAATTTCGAACTCTTTGTTATTAAATACTTATTAATCTCCCCACGTTAAGATTTCAGATACCCATTGATTAAATTAAATTACTTACAATTTTATTTAATCAACATTTGTTAATCTCCTTGAGACCTTCCACTTAACTTATTTGATATGCTGGATACAAAATCCACCTGCAGGGTTTGACACAATCAAAACTTATAAGTATCCTCAAGGGGGTATCATCAATTCCTATACCAGGACGTGGATTCCGTCAATAATTAATAATCACCATATAATTAATGCAGTTATCCAACTCATCGAGATTATTGACCTATAAAGATCTCACTCTTTATGAATCAAAATAACTAACAATAAATGCATGTGTCTATTAAATATTTCGAGATTAAGAGTATAAGTATTCATAATAACCATGAGTTATTAATTATTTCATGTGTCAGTATAAAATAATTACGTACCCCAAAACGGTCATGTTCAATACACACAAGTGTACGTACTAGCACAAGAAGTTGGAACTAAACCGTTCCCCATAGTCAAGACAGACTTATTGAAATCCTATGCTACAATCTTACCGATGGTGTGTCCAACTCCATCTCAGACTGTGAACAATAATCTTATATTCTACAATAACTGATGATCTTATCTTCTGTGTGTAAGCCGAATTCTACACACCAAATCATCTACTATGTAGAATAAAAGACACACATGCATAACATTAAAAGATAATAAAATGCAAACATAGCTCATACATATTCTCATTTAAAATGCAATATCAAAATTCATTAATAAATAAATACTAAGGTCTATTACATAAAATCATGGCTTTTAGTATATAGCCCTAACATTAGCATGGTTAGCTAGCTTAGTGTAGCATGCTAGTTTTTGTTATTTTTTTATATTAGTTGATATGGATATTTTGCTAGTTTGGATAGATAGTGCATATTAAGACTTTGTTTTGGGTGAATATTGCAATGTATGGTTTTATTTTGGATGGTGCATATTTTATTATATGTGATTTATCAAGTATAATTTTGTTTTCAAATTTTGGCTTTCTAGTAAGTTAAGAGCAAAAATAAAAAATTATACCAAACATACTTTTTTCTTTTTCTTTTTTTCTAAAAAAAAAGTAAGCAAAAAGTATAGCCACTGTTTGGATTTGCTTTTTACTTATTAAATAAAAAGCAAAAATATAAAAAAGAATTTTTTTTTTCTTATTAAAAGTATTTATCAAAAGCAAATCCAAATGGTGCCTTTATTAATAATAAGCATATGTGAATGGTGCATATCCATTTATTTTATGAGATATTCTACCAGCTTGTATGAAATATAATTGATTGGATAGTCAGGTTCATTTATTTTATTCAATAAGTCATTAACCATATGATTGAGATATGATTTAAATAGAAATGGAAATAGGATTTGTATAATAATAATAAAAAATTGTGACGTTTAGCCACGGCTAATTCCGTTGCAAACTATGTTGGAACACTTGCAATGGCAGTTTCTGTTGCAAAAATCCGTATAAAATTGCCATATTTTTTTGCAACGGAAAAAGCTGTTGCAACGGTTTTTTTTTTTTTTTTTTTGCAACTATACCAATTGCGACGGAATTGGGAGGGTTAATTTTGTTGCTAAAAAGGTTTTGCGAAGAAAAAATAGCCTACTTGCAATGGAAAATTCCACTGTAATTGATAATTTTTTTGTAGTGCAGAGTGTTGAGGGTCTAATTAAAATGATGAAAAAAATTACCTCCATTTGCCGTTTATTTTTTGGGGAAAAAAATGAAAAAATTGACAAAGACCCAAATAAGGATGAAGAAGAAGATGGTTTTGATTCTTTTGAAGGTTGTAGCAACAAGTTTTTGAAGGTTGTGATGTGTTGAGGGTTTAATTAAAATGACGAAAAAAATTGGGGAAATTGGTGAGAGGTCCTGTTGTATAAAAGTTTAATGCAAAAAGTCCTCCTTAAATTTCTTACATTCATAATGTCCTAATTAAGATTTATTTCATGTGAAAAGTCCAAATTTTTAAAAATAATTTTCAAAATGACAGAAATACCCCTGAATTTATTTTCACTTTCCATTTTTAGTATTTTTACTGTCCATTTTCAGCATTTTTACTGTCTATTTTTTTTTAGAATTTTTACTGGTAATTTTTTTTATAGTATTTTTACAGTCCATTTTTAGTATTTTTAGCATTTTTAATGTCCATTTTTAGTATTTTTATAGTTCATTTTTAATATTATTTTAAAATAATGATATTAATAATACTAAAAACACAGTAAAAACACCTTGAACACATTGTGTTTATATATATAAACACACACAGTAAAAACACATGGAACAACAATCGAAATTTAACAAACTATTGTTGAATATCATGAAAATCCAATTTTCTTATATTTTTACTGTGTTTGGTTTTTCGAATTTCACTATATTATCAAAAATAATTTTTTCATGCAATTATTTTATTTTCACTATATTATTAAAAATTGAAAATCCAATTTTCAGCATTTTTACTATTCATTTTTAGCATTTTTACTATCCATTTTTAGCATTTTTACTGTCTTGCACATGGAACAATATTTTTAGTGTCCATATTTAGTATTTTTACTGTCTTCCACATGGAACAGAATCACACATGGAACATTACTTTTACTGTCCATTTTTAGTATTTTTACTGTCTTCCACATG
>JAESVK010001439.1:79959-90828 GCA_017140935.1 Hamamelis virginiana | reverse complement strand
CATTACTTTTACTGTCCATTTTTAGTATTTTTACTGTCTTCCACATGAAACAGAATCACACATGGAATAGAATCTATGGACACCAAAACCAAAATTTAGGATTGTGAAAAAAAAAAAAAAAAAAAGAAGAAACAATATTTTAACTGTGAAGATGGTGAGAGGTTGTCGGAGACCGGATTATCATGTCAAATTCATTTTCTTGGATCTGCACTTGGATCAAGGATTTGCCGAATGGCTCACTCATTTCCAACTTTGAAACATCACCGACACCAGCGTTGAAGAAACCAAAACCAGCGTTGAAGAAGACCGCCGGAAAAGGATTGATTCGCCGATGCCAGAGAGTTACATGACAATGTTCTTCGTCTTCCTCATCCAGTGCATGGCGTCTCGCACCACTGCCGCTGCTGCAAGTCAAAGAGACACAAGATTCCGGTGAGTTCCCGCGGCTGGACTCAATCCGACCGTGATCAAGATGTTCCTGATCTATATATACTCTGAAGTAAAAGACCTCAAGCTCGGTAAGGAGCGCTCGAATGCGCGGTGTGCTTGAATGAGTTTCAAGACTATGATTCCCTTCTATTGATACTGAAGTGCGATCACGTGTTTCATCCTGATTGTATTGATCCTGATTGTATTGAACCAGAAAATCAAGTTTCAATTACAAACACGAAGAACACAGCGAACACATAGAACACAGAAATCCAGTTACAAACACAAAGAACACAGTGAGATCGAAGCACTAGCAACGCAGATCGACAGGTCGGCAAATTGGCAGAGAGAATCACTGATCGGAGTAACAGCAGTGTAGATCGGTAGCTGATAGTTACAGATCCATGGCAACTGATCCGTGCAGATCCACCTTCCACAGCGGCGCCAACTCCAGCGCGCGCTTATGAAACTACAGCATCAGTAAGATAAAAAACTGCAACAACTAGATCCAAATTTTGGTTGTAGATCAATGGCTTCGAACTATGGTTCTTTCACCTCCAATCGCAGATCAAATTTCGGTTGCATTGAGAAATGGAAGAATTTGCAACCTCCACGCACAGAGAGGAAAGAGAAAGAAAGGGAGGAGAGAGAAAATGAAATAAAAAAATAGTGAGCTGTGAGGAAAGAGAGAGACTCGATATATTTGAGGGGTAGTTTTGTCTGAAACATGGCAATAGGACTTTTTGCAACAAAGAATTTCTTGAAGGACTTTTGCCATTAAAGCTTTCTAATATGGGACTTCCGACCAAATTACCAAAAAAAAAAAAAAAAAAAAAAAAAAACCCTTTTTTCCATTTTTTTTTTTTTCTGTTTGTTAATTTCTCGGGAAAAAATTGAATCTGTTAGATCCTAAAACGCACAGCATAGCTGCGTTTTCAGCGCCATATATTTTCAGCCATTAGATTTGCTTTATCACATACGTGTCAGGCATCCAAAATGCATTAGGAGGGTCCTAAATCTGTACGACTTAGGAGCAAATCCGAACCCCATGTCAATGCTCCAATGATCTTTTTCATGCAACATGCATGGTGCCTCAATGTTTACCCACATAATGTTGCCCTAATTAATAAGAAAAATTCTAGCTTATACTACTAACTTTTTGTGCACTTAAATATAGGGTAATGATACATTAAGGACCGTACTTTAAGTTTAATTTAAGGACCACTCGCTATTAGGATATATATTTTGAAAAATTGTTCGTTAGATTGGATAATTGATCTTTTATGTATGTCATGTCTGCCAAAAATCACAGTGGTCCAATAGTCAGTTTTCAAAATACAGATTGTTTAACAATTGTTATAACATCTAACGGTAAATACTGTTACAGTGTTTCACGATTGTATTTTGAAAACCGATTGTTGGATTACTGTGATTTTTAGCAAACATGACTTACATAAGAAGATTATTTAATCTAATTATCGATTTTTCAAAATATCTATCCTAAGATAATGTGATTTGTTGGATATTCTATGTAAGTTTGGGGAATGGATATTATTTTTGAAGTTTAATTTTTAAATTTTTACCTTTAAAATGGTAAAATGGTCCCAAAAATGATACGAAGGTTATGCCGGTAGGTGAAGGAGAAGGTGAGAGAGAAGAAGGTGGTAAAGCCATGACTGTGAGCCTGAAAGCTCCTGAAGGGTTTGGGTTTCTACATGGTTTGATGGGTTGAATTTATTTATTTATTTATTTTTTAAAATGTAATAAGGGCAAAAGTGAACTAAGGCTCTTTTGCATCCCAAAACAACATCAGTTGCCGTAGGATTTCTGCCTGTGCGTGCGTGTCATCCACCCCTTACAGCATTTGCACTTGGACGGTCCTAAATCCGAACCCGTTGAGATGTGGCCAATATGGCAATATGGTTTGTTTTGCCGGAAAATTTGGAACTTGTACACTTTGCCCAGCATTAGGTCTTTCTTCTGGTTACTTTTTCATAATAAATTGCCTTTCAAATAGGGATGTCAACGGAGCGGGTTTGGGACGGGTCACTCCTTTCCCAACTCCGTCCCATTTAAGAAAATGCCATCCCATTCCCGTCCCAAACCCGTGACGGGTCGGGATTCGGAATCTCATTCCCGTCCCAATTAAAAGATCCCATCCCATTACCGTCCCGTCCCATTTACTATTTTTCTTTCTACTTTTCTCAAATTTCTCAATACCTAAATAAATTACAAAATACATCGATGAACATTAAAGATAATTGTTACTTCTAAGAGTAAAATAAATTAAACTCCGTAAGAGGCATGATTGAAATTTCATTTTATTAAGGAAAAACTTAATTGTATAATACCTATAAAATAAATATAATAAAAATACATAAACATAGATAATCGGGGCAGGGCGGGTTTTTAAGCCTTCATCCCAAACCCGTCCCAAACCCTATAGGGTTTTCAAAAAAAATCCCAAACCCGCCCCCTAATCCTATTAGGATGACCCCAAACCCTTCCCAATAGGGGCGGGGCGGGGCGGGTACCCAAATAAACCCGCCCCGTTGACATCCCTACTTCCAAACACCTTCTAGTTAAAAGAGGTATTGTGGATATTGAAACATGTCCTATTTGTTTTAATGGTTGTGAAACTGTTGAACATATTTTCTATCATTGTGATTTTGCTAAGGATTTTTGGGCTTTAATATCAACAATGTCAACCATGTTTTTAACTCTATTTTTGATTGGATGCAACATAATATGTCTGTGCGTGATTGTACTATTGATAGCTGTTGGCCTTATGGCTTTCCCTCTTAGTTAATTGATTTTGATGATAACAAACATTATACTATGATGCATATATTCTTGATTTAAAATCCTTATTAAAATTAATCTTCATATGAATATATTGTTACTATGTTGTTTTGATTAAAATATCAAGTGGATATTCCTGTAAATCTTATATTTGATATTCTTGTAAGCATTATAATTGCTACCTAGTTTATGAGAACAGGATTCATCAAAAGCTCAAGCTTTCAACATTAATGGTGAATATTGCATATTCACAAGTATCCTTGAAGCACAAAGACATAAGCCAAGCACAAGGTTTTGGAGATCTCAAGAATGAAGTCTTTTATTCTAATCTTGTTTGAGTGTTTAGACTTTATCTATAAATCTCTCATTAGGATTGAACTTAATTTGGCTCAAAAGATTATGAACCTCATAGACCATTTTTTCAACATGAAAAAAATCACTTTTAATGGTAAAAAACGTTTAAATTCAAAGTGGGCTTTTTATGAACTTAAAAGAATAGTCAATTTTCATAAAAATTGGTTTTATTCATTGCCTAGTCGACTAAGTCTCAATGCCCAGTCGACTAAAGTAGTGGCAGTAAGCAGCTTTTACGAAAATGTAAAGCTAGTTGACTAACATCATGTTCTAGTCGACTAAAAGCCTTGCTAGTCGACTAACACATTTTGCCTAGTCAACTAACTGTGCCCAGATTTCAAAACTAACTTGTTAATTTAAACTTTTCTAGTCGACTAATCTCTTTTTTCCAGTCGACTAAGAGTGCCTTGAATCTTATAACGGCTAGTTTTGACCAACCCAAACAGCTCTACTTGTGTGCCTAACGGTCATATCCTCCTTGGTGCTTATAAATACTCAATGTATGAGTCTTAAACAAGTAGTTGAACATATACAAATCTAAACCAACTTGTTTAATCATCAATCTTGTATGATTTAGTCAAAACCATCATTCTCTCTTGAGCCAAAATCAGTTTACATCTTTGAGAGATATTAGTGAGAGCTTAAATTTGTATTTCATATACTCTTGAGGAGTTATTCTTTGTACACATCTTTTGTATATCTTGTAAGATTGAAGAAGTACTCTTAGTGAGCATTGAAGAGTTGCTCTTTGTGAGCATTGGCCAATTGCTCTTTGTGAGGCTTGAAGAAGTGTTCTTTGTGAGTACTAGTGAAAGTTTTTTGTAAGCTTTGGTGAGAGTTCCACCCGCGAAAGAAGGCTGTGTAAAGGTTTCTCCACCTTGAAGGAATAATCCTTAGTAGATTGTGGAATCCTTGGGCTGAGTGCTTAAGGCGTAGATGTAGGTGAGTCGAACCACGTTAAATCACTGTGTTTGATTTCTCTCTCTCTATCTCATTTCAATTAATTGCTCACATATATTTGTTTCTGCTGAAATTAATTGAACCTAAATTTTATTTGATAATATTTGATTAAATGCCATAAACCCTATTCACCCCCCTCTAGGGTTATTTATTTGGGACAACACCCATTGTTCCTACAAATTGCCTTTTCTCCTTTGGTTGTTGATTGTTATGGTACAATCGGAACCAATTTATTTTTGAACAAAAGATTTCTCATCCTCATGACCTGTACTCTCTTTCGTTGGCTCGGGCCCACGAATTTCATCTCTTTGCTGGTAACTCGTGTTCCCTTCCTGCTACTAAAGATATTTGGGTAAAGTGGAAGCCTCCCACTCACCTTTATGCCAAACTCAACACTGATGGTTCTCGAATGGGTTCCTCCGGTCTTACTGGAGGTGGCAGTCTTATTCGTAACCACCTTGGGGAATGAGTCCTCGGTTTTTCCAGAAATCTTGGGTTTGATTCTAGTATTGTTGTTGAGGCTTGGGCTCTTCGCGATGGTCTCCGTATGGCTTCTCTCAACAACATCTGTTGCCTTATTGTTGAAGTGGATGCCCCTGCTCTTGTTACTATTGTTATTCAAGGTGTTGGGATTAGTCATCCTCTAAGCCCTATTATTAATGATTGCAGGTTTTTAATCAGCAACCTCCGGGATGTCTCAGTCCTTCACACATTCAGAGAATGTAATCACTGTGCTGACATGCTTGCCAAGATGGGTTGCCATTCTGTTTTGGATTTTGTGGTTTTTGTTACACCACCTGTTTGTATTTCTTTATTACTGTATTTTGATGCCTTGGGCATGTACTTTACTTGATGTATTTCTGCTTCTTAGTTTAATGGTTAATCGTCTTTTTAACAAAAAAAAAGTATCTAAATTGGAATGTGGAGCATACTAGCAGGATATATAAAATGCGTGTTGAACATGGGTAGTTAGTATACACTTAGGGACTGTTTGGCAAACTTAAAAACCTGACAAGTTGAGAATAAGTCTGTCTGGTTTTTATTCAGTACTGTTTGGTAAGTGCATTTTTTCTGTAAATCAATTTAATTTTGTTCAGAAAATAAGGTATAAATACAATTTTTTTCAAACCAACTGTAAGCTGGTTTACATAAAAACAATATAACAAAAAGAGATCAGAATAGGCCAGACCCAGTTTTCAAAGTTCCCAAACCCTTAAGCTGTTGTTTGGCAATCCAGGAAACTGGTTCAGAACCAATTTATCTGTCTAGTTTTTATTCAACAAGTTTATATTTGAACTGTTTTCATTTACAATCTGTTTGTCTGACTATCCTGGTTCTTTTTCGTACACTATTTGGTTCACATTATCCTGTAATTATTCTATATATAATGCAATTACTATTTTTTAAATTATATAAATATAAGTATATGAAAAATTACCTAATTTAAGTTCTATATATAATGCAATTACTATTTTTTAAATTATATAAATATAAGTATATGAAAAATTACCTAATTTAAGTTCATAAACTAGGCCATCATAAATTTAATTGATGTATCAGAAATCTAAAATTTAAAAGCACGTGCAAATAAAAAAGTTTATAAAAAAATTAGTTCAATGAATAAAATATTTCACATAAGTAGTTCTTAAATCCATAATTATTTGCATAGCTTTTCTATACTTGGATGATCATGACACATTATTCAAATATGTCATTTATCAATCACTTTTAAATAATGAGTCATGGTCTTAGGTATCCATGCAAACCCAAACACAAGAAAACATAAGTAGAGAATTCACACTTTTAATTTTGAAGCTAATTCACATCGATCCATTTAAAAAGTGATTTTAGACCCATTAATTTTTCTACATTAAGATGTGATCTGATTCTTTTTTTCTTAGGTTTATAATATTTTATAATTGGAATTTTTTTATAAATTTGATTGTTTTTCTCTTTTTATTTGAAGAAAATTTAGAAAAATTAAGTAGAGTGGTGGCATTTAATTTGGATGGTGAAGAGAGAGGAAAGAAAAGAATTAAGTTTTCAAACTTTGAAGAGAGGCCGGTGTGAGGAGAGGAGGGCTGATACAAGAGGGTCTGCTTCAAAGCTATTTAGTTTTTGAGCAAGCTAGCTTTTTGCTAGAATACATAGGGCCCGCATTTTGCCTCAAAATGGAATAAAGTGGAACCAACTTTGCAGTTGCTGCTGATTTACCAAATGTATGCCACGTAAATAGACCAAGACTGTAGTTAGGGGTGTTCAAAAAACCAACCAAATTGGAAAACCAAACCAAAACGCTGGTTTGGTATGGGTTTTTTGGTAATTTGGTTTGGGCTGGTTTGAATTTTTAATTTTTTTCCCAATTTGGGTTGGTCCGGTTTAGTCACTTTCCAAACCAATGCAACCCAGACCAGACTGGTATAACCTAATTATATATATAATATATTATAATATATATGCAACAAAGTCAAAAACCCTAACACAAGAAATACCCTTCATTCCTTTATGCCATCCTTCTATGCGCCGTGAGGTCACCTGCGAGGTTGCGACTAGAACTCGCCAGTTCTTCCTATTTCCTCTTTTCATCTATTCATCTTTTCCTTCTTCAATTCTTCCTTTTTTCTTTTTTTTTTTTTTTCTGATCATAGAGCAATATGGTAAGCTTGAATCTGCATGCTCTGTCACTTTCAGAACTTTCTGGTCTTCAGTTAGTCATCTATGTTGTTTTGATAATATTTGTTGAGTAGTTGAATAATTTATATGCTCACATGGATTGTACTGGTTTTGCGATTTGCATTATAGATGTTAGCATTTATTAAGTGTATCATCATGGGACAATATCATGGTTCGTGTTACTACTGTTTCAAGTTGAGCAGGGTCAATTATATAATTATTAGCATCATGCTCTGTTGGTTACTGAAAGTATTATATTTACTTCTTGTTCAGATAGTGAATGTGCTTGAGAAATAATATAATTAAGGGAGAAAAAAATCAAAACAAATAATTTCTAAACCGGTCAAACCGGCGAAACCAAACCGCAATAATTAGTTTGGTTTGATTTGGTTTAATACTTTAATTGGTCTGGTCTGGGTTATGAAAAATACAAACCGAAATTTCTGGTTTGGTCTCAAAATTAAGGCTAAACAGCCCAAACCGGACCGGTGAACACCCCTAACTGTAGTGAGTAGATCCAATTTTTCAGTGATTAACAAACAACCCCTAATGGTGGGCCACTAAAAGGATTGAAAGTGGATAATTGTCTTAAAAAATGGCCAATGCAAGCTCAAGCGGAGAAAAATCCAGACTCAACCCCAAGGGGTAGATCACTTGGCCAAAAACCCTTGGAAACCAAGGTGAGGTCATGGGTTTGAACTTTGGGACCAGCTCCCCGGGTGTACAGCATAGCAAAGTTGGTAAGATATGCCTCCAGTGACGGGTAACTAATTCCTGGATCTGGGTGTGGGCATGAATTCCCGTCACTATGCGAGTCCGTGTCTTATTAGTGTGTGTGTTGAGGAGCCTGTGCACACATCCGGGGTTTGCCCCTCGGCTCTACTCTATTTAAACGGTATTAGGTATCGATTCCGAAATCGTAAGAGGACCGACAGAGAGGATTTATCCTCATATCCAAAAAAAAACATAAATCCAGACTCGCTCTAAATTTTTTGGCTTCTGCCAAAATTTTCGGCAAACGTTGGAGGTGGTCCAAGTTAGTTAGGACTTTACGGAGCAAATCCCAATTACTCCGCCGGTGAGAGGTACATATTTTTCCGGTCACTGCGCTTTTGGAGGTATTATCGGAGAGTGTTGAGAGAAACGATGACGATCTCCAGCAAAAGAATACTTGAATCAGCGGAGCCCTCGTCGGCAGCGGAGGAAATCGCCGGCAATGAAGATCTTGTGAGAGAGATACTCTTACATTTACCTGTTAAGTCTATTCTTAGATTCGAATCCGTATCCAAGAAATGGCTCTCTTTTATCTCTGATCCCTATTTTGCTCGTAACTATGTCCGCCGCCATAACCCTAATTTGGAACCCTCCGGCCTTTTGTTGAACCACGAGTATGGTGGATTTCAGTTTGTTCCATTCAATGACGATGGTGATCAAGCTAGGTTTACTCTTTCATATCCTAATGAACCAGGTATCATGATTTTACAGTCTTGTAATGGATTACTAATGTGCTGTTCTTGCTTAAATTGGGAGGACAAGTATCATATATTCAAATGCTATATATGTAATCCTACGACCAAACAATTCACTACTATTTGTTTCCCTAGTACTGAATTTGAGAATGATGTGGTTGCTATTAATTTGGCTTTTGATCCTTTGAAATCGCCTCATTACAAACTCATTTGTCTTCGGACAGTGCATGAAACAGAAACCCTTACTTATCAAATTGACATCTATTCCTCAGAAACTGGCTCTTGGAGGCCCCCCATCTCAGGGGACCCTTTTATTTTCACTTCATCATGGGGTATGTCCTTTAGGGCCCCAGTATATTGGAGGGGCGCAATTCATTGGTACTCTGAAGAGGAGACTTCCTTGTATTTCAATACAGATACAGAGTGCTTGAAAACAATGCCAATGCCTCCAATACAGGAGGGTTTTCACTATAATAATGTTGGATATTTTGGGGCGTCTAGGGGCCATTTGCATCTAATTGTGATTGATGAACCCTCTGCCACAGAATTTGACATCTTGGAGTTAGAGACTGATTATTCTGGATGGTTTGTAAGATACAGCGTCAATCTTGATGCTGTAATGATGACATTTCCTCCAGATGTAACTCGGGTTCGCGACGACTATACTGATGCATTTACTGTAGGGTGTGTTGTTCGAGCAGACAGAGAAAAGGAGTCAACACTTGTGCTATTTCTATCTGGTAAAGCCATATCCTTTAATCTCCACGACAAGACAGCAAAGAAGCTTTGTGACTTAGTGCCCTGTTACAAAATTGCTGCCCTTGCTCTACATTTTGAGTGGCTTGATGCCTATCAATACATTGAGACCCTCTTTAACATTTGAGCGTCTACTCTTTTCTTGGAATTAACCTGCTTTGTTCTCATCCGTTCACCTTGAACTGTATTTTGATGGTAAGAAGTTAAATATTTAACTTTGCTTAAATATTTTGTGTACTTATCTGAAAATTATTGTCACTTCTATTTTCAACATTGTTGCTAATGTACTGTAGCTGGGTTTATAGTATTATAGATGGGGAATTTATAATTGCAATAAAACTTGTTAATTGTTATGGTCATGCTTGCCTATTATGCTAGTTGGTTTTATACAGGCTTAATTATTAGTTCATGAATCTCTAGTTGACTTTTGAACTCATTTCAATACCTGATTGGTTGCCGATATTGACACCTCATATTTTGATAAAGCAATTGATCTCCCTTAAACTAGCCAACAATCAAGTCTTGTTTAAGCTCTGTTCTTAATTTTTAGTTAAGGGTAATTTGAACTCTTAAAAGAAGGTGCCAGCTAGTTTAGTTGGTAAAGTCTCTTGGGGGTTGTACCAGAGACCTGGGTTTGAGTCCTGCCTTCATCAGGGTGGGAAGGGTTTAAGGGGAAGGAGAGGGCTACCTCCTGTTGTGTAGCTCATACTTGACAAAAAAAAAAACCCTCTTAAAAGGCTTATTGACATAGGGAATGTCCTCTATTTTGTTGTTGAATGGAGGGATATCTATGACATATCTTAGAATCTCAACCAACTTGGCCGTTGGCTGAGAGAAGTTTGGCCTATTCATCAAAGATAGGGAATCTCCAAATTAGGAGTCTTCTCAAAATCGATTTGCTTGTCATAGTTTGAAAGAATTTTATAAGACAACTTCAAAATGGCACCAATATAGCTTTCTATTTGATAGTGATGTCTAATTGTCTCCTATTTCATGAGATTGAACCCGGGACGTGTTTGAATTGCTTAAATGTTTTATTAGGTTAGATTCTGTGTCTTGGTTGACATGATCGTTTGAGAATCGTATAGTAATCCATCTATTTGATAGTGATGTCTAAGTCTTTCTTAAGTCGGTTTCTCCCCCTTTATTAGCCATTTAATAATCAAGTCTTGCTTAAGCTCTGTTCTTAATTATTTAGTGAAGGTAAAATTTAACTCTTAAAAGGTTTATTGAAATGGGAAAAGTCCTCTATTTTATTGTTGAATGGACCATGGAGGGACAAGAAGAACTTCTCTTAGAATCTCAATCAAATCTTGTTTAACTCTGTTCGAAGTACTCTTTTATCAAAGACAGGGCATCTCCAATTTAGGAACCTTCTTGATATGGTTTTAAGTTAGATGAAGATTCAAATAGTGAGGTATTTAGG
>JAESVK010001439.1:33902-44211 GCA_017140935.1 Hamamelis virginiana | reverse complement strand
GAAAATGCTAACTTTTTAGAGCGAGAAAGCACTAACTTTTTAAATGCGAACAAAAAATGTTACAGAGAGAAGATGCTAACTTTTAGAGCGAGAAAGCACTAACTTTTTAGAACTTCTTCGAGCGTCCAGTTTGAAGAAAAAGTACGAACCTACGTCATATATGAAAAAGACAGAAATGCGAACTAGGGATTTTTTATCATTTTAGTTATCTGAAAGACCATACTACCCCTTCGAATTTGATAGACGTAGAAATATTTTACTATTTTAAACAGTCTTTTCACTTTTTTTTCTTTTGTAAAACTGCAGTCTTTTATAGTTTTATGAGCAAATGCAGGCTAAGGAAAGCCGCACGGGCTTTCCGTAGATAAGACGACGTTGAAAATAGGGATGGTAATGCCGTGTGGAAAATAGGGACGTCAATGAGATGGCATGGTGTGTTTTTCATTCCCCTGTCGCGGTCTCGCTTATAATATTATTTTACATCCCCGACCCATATGCCGACCGCAGGGAATATAATTCTATTCCGCCACTGCCATTTCAATAACAAACTTAAAATAGAATGCACTAAATGTGTTTTTGACTGGTTCGAACTCATTACTTCCACTAAAAAATTTATATTTAAGAGTTTAAACCACTAAATTGCATGTTGATTGTAATATACTTTTAAAATAAATAAATTTTCAACGACTCTTGATTGTTATATACTTTTAAAATAAATAATCTTTTAACGATTCTCTCAAATAAATCCACTTGAAAAAGCAAGCGTTAGATTAGATATTTTGAAAATTAACCGTTGGATGACA
Source organism: Hamamelis virginiana (assembly GCA_017140935.1). NCBI lineage: Eukaryota > Viridiplantae > Streptophyta > Magnoliopsida > Saxifragales > Hamamelidaceae > Hamamelis > Hamamelis virginiana. The sequence goes on along the minus strand of JAESVK010001439.1, from coordinate 43,408 downwards.
TATTTGGCTTATATACATGATGCATGCCCAAAATTACATTGATCCAATGGCTAATTTTTCAAAACAGGAATTATGAATTATAAAAAATTGTAACAATTTTCAATAGTTTTTTGTACTTCATCTCAAAAATATTATTATTATTTTTTTAAATTAATCATTTGATCAATGTGATTTTTTGTATATATGATGTGTCATGTGTGCACACATATAACTTAATCCAGTTGTTAGTTTATCAAAATACTTATTCCATATTGGTTTTACAAACCATATGTTAAACTATGGACAAGGTAGTGTGCGTATGACCAATAGTAGAAAAGATTTTTATAAATTGACCGTTGAATTAAATACAATTATTATGAATTTCATGTTCGCAAAAAATCATAGTGATCTAACAGTCAGTTTATGACAAATGTTCATGAAAAATTATAATAATTTAATTCTTCAAAATGTCACAAATTTTATCCAGATATTAAAAAAAAAAAAAAAAACCATTGGATCATTTTAATTTTTGGCGAATATGTAATTTATAATAAGTGCATCTAATTCAACGATCAATTTTTAAAAATTTATTTTGTATTTATCCCTATAGATTATAGAATATAGACTATAGATGTCACCTTACACATAAACAACATAGTTGTATAAAGTGCAACTTATAACAACATCGTTCCTATCACCGTGAACAGAGATACAGCTTGAATAATTGAAAAGAAAGAAAGAGTTAACAAACTTAATACAATAAGAGAAAAACTCAATACAACAAGGGAAACTTAACTTATTATATAGGAAATATATTAGAATGGTTAGAAAATGTTAGATTGTTAGTAAGATCACCGGAATGGGAGAAAATCAAGTAACCAATATTATTAAAAAATTGGTTAAAATGTTAAAATTGATGGGAGGGACATAAAAGTTAGGAGGTCATTAATAATTTAAATTCTATTTTATATTATGTATAATAGAATATATAAAATATAATTTATGTATCATATAAAATTACATATTTTAAATATAAAATTTATATAAACGGGAATAGGGAATCCTCGCGAGACAGGGATAAATAGGCGGGGTGGGGCGGGGGTGGGGCATTGTAAACCCATCCCTACCCCATACCTCGGCGGGACAAATATTTTTAACCCCATCCCCGCTCTGTACCCCGAAAAATTTAAAAATAAACTGCCTCTATAGCCGCCCGCGGGGATGGTGCAAATTGCCATCCCTAGTTGAAAACAAAACCATTTAGTTTAAAAGCTTTCGTTGTTTGCTTGTAAAAACAAAACGACATTGAATGTGTTTAAAACGTCGGATAGATAGAAAAGATATATAAGAGATCGAGGGGGGTTTATTTACTAAAAGACCATTTAGTTTTTAAGTTTTATAAGAGATGAGATGGGGGTCAGGTTTGTCTTTTTGTAAGGGACAAGAGTCTGCCAAACCTGCATCACAGTAGGATCTCCCATATCTTCTTCTTCTAAGAACATTTCCAATGGGGGTGCCATTTGAGCTGCCAAAGCCAAATTTTGGCTTTGGCACCCAAAACAACAGCTTCAATGGTGTGCCATTGTTCATGCCAAATTTTGGCTTTGGCAACCCAAGCTGCCAAATTTAGCACCTAGAATGGCAGTTGACATTTGTTCCATGTCACCCTTTCCTCCACTTCCAACTGACCCCAACTTCCATAATGACAAAATGCCCTCAAATAACCTTATTTGGTAGCCAAGAAAATGAAAAAAAAATCTCACATATTAAATTATATTAAAACAGCAACATGAACAATAAATCTACAAACAAATATCCATCAAATATATCCATGGAAACCAAATTAAGGAAAACAAATGAATAATTTTTTACTCATGGGTTTAAGCCAATCCGAAAAATGGTTGAACGATTTGGAAATACGCCGGAGGTCGTGACCACCAGGGAAAGTACCAGAGAAGGTGACCAGAGTGGTGTTCTTGGTCGGATTTTTGCCGGATATCCTCAATGACATCATAGATCAAAGAGAGAGAAGATCATCACGAGAAAAATGGATAAATTTTGGATTTGGTGAGAGAGTGATCTTCGGGGAGAGAGTGATCTAGCAGATATATATCTCACACTGTCACACACAAGATAGAGATAGAAAAAAAAAGCAATTCACCGGCGAAGATGGAGCCTTGCCAGCAAGCTTAGCAGACCGCAAAAATTGATTCTTTAGGCATTTCGGGGGCTAGGGATTTGGGGGTGAAACTGTGAATGGCTTAAGCATAGTTTATATATTTCTCAAAACGACGTAGTTTTATGATGGATTATATAATAAATGCCATACATATTTATTTATTTATGGTGGTTTAACTTGTATTATTATTACCATATTCTAAATTACAAACACTAATAAAAATATTAAGGGCCTAATATAATATGAATTTCTAGCAAGGAATTTTATACTCCATAAATTTTTATTTTATCATTATTTTAAAAAATCTTAATTTTTATAATGGTCAAGTTCTGATGACACATGGTTCTTATCTACGATTCTTATTCATGGTTCACAAAATCCAGGATAGGTATTTTGAAAAATCGACCGTTGGATGAGACATGGAGATGGTGTGAGTGATGAGAAGCTGAGGGGTGACTCAGCATGTAAATAAATTTTGAAAAGTAGTTGAAAGTTAGTTGGAGCATGAGGATAAATATGTCAAATAGATGGGAAGTGCCAAAATTTGGCACTTTTGCATTGGAGTTGCTATAATTAAGAAATGGCACCAACTAGTGCCATTTGGGATGCCAAAATTTGGCTTTGACACCTCAAATGACACTTTTGCATTGGAGATGCTCTAAGATAGATTTCGTTTGAGAAGAGTTATTGTTGTCCCAAATATATAATCCTAGAGGGGGGTGAATAGGGTTTATGGCAAACTTTGAATAATTATTACTAAATAAAATTTAGATTCAATTACTAATAGCAGAAACAATAATATAAATGCAATTAATTGAAATAAGAGAGGGAGAGAGAAAACAAACACAACATTTTTACGTGGTTTGGACTCCGCCTACATCCACGCCTTAAGCACTCAGTCCAAGGATTCCTCAATCCACTAAGGATTACTTCTTCAAGGTGGAGAAACCTTTATACAACCTTCTTTTCCCAGGTGGAAGACTCTCACCTAAGTTCACAAAGAACTTACAAATGTGCTCACAAAGAACACCTCCCAAGTGCTCACAAAGAACACTCTCAAGTGCTCATAAAGAACACTCATTCAAACCTCACAAAGAGCACTTGACCAATGCTCACCAAGAGCAGCTCTTCAACACTCACAAAGAGCACTTCTTCAACCTCACAAGATATACAAATGATGTGTACAAAGAATAACTCCTTCAAGAGTAGATGAAATACAATTAAAAGCTCACACTAATATCTCTTAAGGATTTAAACTATTTGGCTCAAGAGAGGATGATGAATCTTGACTAAATTACACAAGAATGATGAATACTAGATTGGTATATGTTTGTGTATGATCATTAGCTGATTCAAGACTCATAAAATGAGTATAAATAGGCCCATAAAAGAATATAGCCGTTTAGAGACAAAATAGAGCCGTTTGGAGTTGTTAAAAACTAGCTGTTATAAGATTCAGGGCAAACTTAGTTGACTAGGCAAAGAGGGGACGTTAGTCGACTAGCAAAGTTTAAACTAGCTTGATTTGAAATCTGGGCACGGTTAGTTGACTAGACAATGGTGCTTAGTCGACTAGCAAAGCTTTTAGTCGACTAGACAAGCCATTAGTCGACTACTCTAGGATTTTCACAAAAATTGCTTACTGCCACTACTTTAGTTGACTGGGAAATGTGGCTTAGTCGACTAGGCAATGTACTTGCTTGTAACTACGTCCGCCGCCATAACCCTAATTTGGAACCCTCCGGCCTTTTGTTGAACCAAGAGCATGGTGAATTTAAGTTCGTTCCATTCAATGACGACGGTGATCAAGCTAGGTTTACTCTTTCATATCCTAATGAACCAGGTATCATGATTTTACAGTCTTGTAATGGATTACTAAGCTGCATTTCTTGCTTCAATTGGGAGGACAAACACGAATGCTTTATATGTAATCCTACGACCAAACAATTCACTAATATTTGTTTCCCTAGTACTGAATTTGAGAATGATGTGGTTGCTACTGCTTTGGCTTTTGATCCTTTGAAATCGCCTCATTACAAACTCATTTGTCTTCGGACAGTGCATGAAACAGAAACCCTTACTTTTCAAATTGACATCTATTCCTCAGAAACTGGCTCTTGGAGGCCCCCCATCTCAGGGGACCCTCTTATTTTCACTACATCATGGGATATAACCTTTAGTGCCCCAGTATATTGTAGGGGCGCAATTCATTGGGACTCTGGAGGGGAGACTTCCTTGAATTTCAATACAGATACAGAGTGCTTGAAAACAATGCCAATGCGTCCAATACAGGAGGGTTTCCACTATAATCATGTTCGATATTTCGGGGAGTCTAGGGGCCATTTGCATCTAATTGTGATTAATGAACCCTCTGCCACAGAATTTGACATCTTGGAGTTAGAGACTGATTATTCAGGATGGTTTGTAAGATACAGCGTCAATCTTGATGCCGTAATGATGACATTTCCTCCAGCAGATGTTACTTGGGTTCGCGAACATACTAATGCATTTACTGTAGGGTGTGTTGTTCGCGCAGATAGAGAAAAGGAGTCAACACTTGTGCTATTTCTATCTGGTAAAGTCGTCTCCTTTAATCTTAACAACATGACAGCAAAGAAGCTTTGTGACTTAGTGCCCTGTTACAAATATGCTGCACATGCTCATCATTATGAATGGTATGATGCCCATCAATGCATTGAGACCCTCTTTAACATTTGAGCATCTACGCTTTTCTTGGAATTAACCTGATTTGTTCTCATCCGTTCAACTTGAACTGTATTTTGATGGTAAGAAGTTAAATATTTAACTTTGCTTAAATATTTTGTGTACTTATCTGAAAATTATTGTCACTTCTATTTTCGACATTGTTGCCAATGAACTTGTTAATTGTTATGGTCATACTTGCCTATTATGCTAGTTAATTGGTTTTATACAGGCTTAATTATAAAACCATGTTTGATTGTTTAAACATGGGTAGGGGTCCAATTAGTGCTCTTCAAAAGGTTGCCGATATGGACACCCCATATTTTGATAATGCAATTGATCTCCTTTAAACTAGCCAACAATCAAGTCTTGTTTAAGCTCTGTTCTTAATTTTTAGTTAAGGGTAATTAGAACTCTTAAAAGAAGGTGCCAGCTAGTTTAGTTGGTAAAGTCTCTTGGTGGTTGTACGTGAGACCTGGGTTTGAGTCTAGCCTTTATGAGGGCGAGGAGGGTTTAAGGGGAAGGAAAAGGCTGCCTCCTATTGTGTAGCTCATAAGCCCATCAGGCTTCTTGACGACTTGACCACAAAAAAAAAAAAAAAAAAAAAAAAAATTCCTTTTAAAAGGCTTATTGACATAGGGAATGTCCTCTATTTTTTTGTCGAATGGAGGGACATTTATAACATATCTTAGAATCTCAACCAACTTGGCTGTTGGCTGAGAGAGGTTTGGCCTATTTATCAAGGATAGGGAGTCTCCAAATTAATTAGGAGTCTTCTCAGAATGGATTTGCTTGTCATAGTTTGAAAGAATTTTATAAGACAACTTCAAAATGGCACCAATATAGCTATCTATTTGATAGTGATGTCTAATTGTCTCCTATTTCATGAGATTGAACCCGGGACGTGTTTGAATTGCTTAAATGTTTTGTTAGGTTGGATTCTGTGTCATGGTTGACATGATCGTTTGAGAATCGTATAGTAATCCATCTATTTGATAGTGATGTCTAAATCTTTTTTAAGTTGGTTTCTCCCCCTGTATTAGCAATTTAATAATCAAGTCTTGCTTAAGCTCTGTTCTTAATTATTTAGTGAAGGTAAGTTTTAATTCTTAAAAGGCTTATTGAAATGGGAAAAGTCCTCTATTTTATTGTTGAGTGGACCATGGAGGGACAATAAGAACATCTCTTAGAATCTCAATCAAATCTTGTTTAACTCTGTTCGAAGTACTCTTTATCAAAGATAGGGCATCTCCAATGTAGGAACCTTCTCAATATGGTTTTAAGTTAGATGAAGATTCAAATAGTGAGGTATTTAGGTCACTTTTAAGATGAAGATTTCAATAGTTATGTATTGTATTTTGGAATACTCTCTATATGGTTTTAAGTTGGTTGAAGATTTAATCAGTTGGGTATTTCCACCAGATTTAAATAGTTAGACATTTCCACCAAATTATTTTGGGTATTTCTACCCTTCCATTAGATTATGAATGGTTTGATGCCTATCAATAAATTGAGGCCCTTTTTTCTTGGAATTAACCTGTTTAACTCTCATCTCACAGACTAAGGTGTTCAATTATGTAATAATTGATTCCCAGAAAATTGATACTTTGTGTGATTTATATTTTACTATTGTTTAGAAAATTGGTCATATCAATTCTCCATTAATTCTTTTGACATATTGAAGCTCAAATATAGGAATCATTCTCTGGTGCAATGGTGAAGTCTATGACTTTCGTGAATGCTCAAATTTTGAGAGTGGCCCCACTTCTTGTAATATTGAAGGATAGGTCCGTATCCAACTTACCCCTCCTTTGACAGAACCTACATTAGGTGATGGCCCATTTTAATTCATGGAGTCTACTATTGTGTACTAGCATATGCACAAAATGAGCCAATGAGATCAAGAAAGAAGAAATGCAAAACACCTTAATAAACATAAGACCCTTTAAACTTTAAGGGATTGTACAAGTGATCCCTGGGACGAGCCATCAACCCAGACATTTTGGTTCATTTACTTCATTTCATCTTGGGTAATAATAATATATACCAGTGCTTCCCCTTTTCTGGTTCAAATGGTAACAATTGCCATGAGTGTTAAGATCTAACATTGTCTAGTGGATTATTGAATTGAACATGCCTAATGTATTTTTATTTTTCCTGAGTAGTAATTGCTACAAATAATTAATGCTATAGCATTAGAATGATTTTATTTTTTGCAACTTTCACTTGGCTTCTAAGTTAGGAGATAAATATTTTTTATGGTTCTAAGTAGACTGAATAAATTCATATAATTCTTTCATGGAAGCTTTAGCATGATATGAATTTTGAGTTAAAAATTCTCTAATAACTAAAATTATTTCTTATTCCATTCTTTTAGCATTAATTTTTTTATTCCTCATCATAGACATGTAACATGTTATTGTGGCTGCGAATTGCGTTTGAATTTGCTGCTGAGCCGCAAATTCTCAGCACATGTTGAGGTTCACAGCATATCACAACATGTCATTCACCATCTCATCAAAACGCTGAAAGATGGGTCGTTTTAGCTGTTAGTGGCGTCATTATTTTGATAATCTAATGGTGATTCGCGAGTAGGGTTGTGAATGAGCCAAGGCTCGCAAATCCATTTGATAAGGGTTCGGCTCGAGTTCGTTTATTTAGGCACCATTTGGATTTGTTTTTGATAAGTACTTATTTGGTTTTTTAAAAATTTGCAATATATAATTTCTTAGAAAAATTTTAAAAAAAGCAAATAAGTACTTATAAAAAACAAATCCAAATGGTGCCTTAGGAAATAAGCCAAGCTCAAGCCTTAAATTTAGGCTTCTTTAATATACTAGCCAAGCTCAAGCACACCTAGGTTCGGCTCGTTTGTGTTCGTAAACAAGCTTGTTAGTAGGCTTGTGAATAGGCTCATTAAAATTTTTTGTTTAGACTCATAAAAAAATTATAATTTAGACTTGAATAAGCTCAACATATTCATGACTTTATTTTTTTTGCTTGAATTTTTTATTTCCAATATAAACAAAGTATATAAAAGTCATTTTTTAAGCTTTCTATATTAATTTATAACTTTTCCTTATTGTAATATAAGGTTGCAAATTAATCAAGCCGTCCTTAAATAGCTCGCAAACAAGCTCGATAATAAACAAGCCAAGCTCAAACATACCAAAGCTCAGCTCATTTAACTTAGGCTCGAGCTCGGCTCGAGCTTAAATAATCAAGCTTTTGAGCAAGCCAAGCTTGAGCAATCATCCAAAGCTCCGCTTGGCTCGGCTCGTTTGCAGCCCTACTTGAGAGAGAGAAGAGGGGTGAGGCCCTGAGGAGATGCTGGGATCGAGAGAGAATGCATGAAAGGCAACATAGCTCGACGGTTCACATTGCACAATAATTTAGGGTTTTTATAAAAATCAAATACGGAGTATTATTATTACTATTATTATTATTATTATTATTATTATAGGGACAAGATCCCTTGACACATAGTTTTCACTCCTAATTTGATATGCGGTTTGCAAAATCAAGCGTGGGATAAGTATTTTGAGAAACTGACCGTTGGATTAGATATTCTGCTTATATACGTTATGTATGTCAAAAATCACATTGATCCGACAGTTGGTTTTTCAGAAAATCAACTGTGACAGTTTCACATAATTTTTTAAAAAATAATTGTTGGATCAATGTGATTTTTGGTATATATGATGTGTATAAGCAAAATATATAATCCAACGGTCGGTTTCTCAAAATATGTATTCTACACTAGGTTTTTGCAAACCGCGTGTCAAATTAGGAGTAAAACATGTGTCAAGCGATCCTGACCCATATATATATATATATATATATATATAGACAACACATGTTGACTTTAGCATGATACTCACAGGTAATTGTGAGATGCGTATATTGAAAAACTTATTGTTGGATTAGATACTATGCATATGTATGTCACGTATGCCAAAAATCATAGTGATCCAATAGTCGATTTCTTAGATATACCATTGAGAAAAATTATGATATTTTTCAGCAGTTGGAATTTTTTTACAGCCTATATTTTGAGATGCTGACATTGGATCACTGTGATTTTGAGCTACTGTTACATCTATAACAAGAGTATCCAATCTAACACGATTTTTGAAAATTTGCATCCCATAATTAGCTATGAGCATCATGCTGACTTTTATTAGAGTTAGCATGCCTGATAGAAACATATATATATATACTGAAACGATCCATTGCTGTCTGGACTGCAATGGACTGTACGGCCATTTGGTCTTGTTCCAGTGGTCGGTTCCAAATTCAGACCGTTGGATATGATGCTCACCCCCTGCATGCCACGCCTGCAAAAAATCATGCCGATCCGACGGTTGGAATTTTGTAAAACCAGCCTTAAGCACAAATGAAATTTATATATAGTCTTTAGTAATTTCAGTCTGCTTAAGGCTTGTTTTACAAAATTCCAACTGTCGGATCGGCATGATTTTTTGCAGACGTGGCATGCAGGGGGTGAACATCATATCCAACGGTCGGAATTTGGAACAGACTACCGGAACACGGCCAAATGGCCTTGCAGTCCACTTGCAGTCTGGACAGCAATGGATCGTTTCTCTCTCTCTCTCTCTCTCTCTCTCTCTCTCTCTATATATAT
>JAESVK010001439.1:12613-33802 GCA_017140935.1 Hamamelis virginiana | reverse complement strand
ATATATATATATATATATATATATATATATATATATGTTATCATAAACTCGGTCGGTTCAAATTTATTTTCAGTTCGAACATGCCTACCTGAGCACCGAACCACTGAGCTAGTTTTTCCCACATAGAAAACCGAATGAATGGGGGTTAATAAAAAAGGGGCTAAACTAATTAGTCTGGTTTGATCTGATCCGATTAGGTTCTGTTCATCGGTTTAAATCGGTTTGTGAGCACGCCTACTAGTAACTTATTTTTATTAAAAAAATGTTACTCCCTCCGTCCTACAAAGATAGCCCTTCTTTCCTTTTTTGGTTGTCCTAAAATGATAGTCCATTTTGAAAAATCAAATTATAATTCTTTTAAATTTCCTATATTACCCTTTATTATTCTAAGAGTGCCTTGACATGACACTAAATACAATGCAGGAAAAGAATATTTTTGGAAATAAAAGGTAAAAGGATCACAAATCAATGAATTAATGAGTTTTCTTAATATGTGTGTTTTTTGGAAGAGGCCTATTTTTATGGGACGGATGAAGTATTATCTTTTTAAAAAATGGCTTAATTACACTTTTGTACCCTGTAGTTTGGGAGTGGAGATTTTTTGTCTTACTTTTATATACCACTTTCTTGTCCTCTCTCACAAAAGTCCACCTTGAAAATTTAAATATGAATATTTATTAAAAGGTGGGATTTTCAAGGCATACTTTTGTGAGAGGAGACAAGAAAGTGGTACATACAATTGGGACAGAAGATCTCCACTCATACTTTGGTGTTAGTTTTCAATTTGGACCTTAATTTTTTTTTTTCTCAATTTAATACCTGAACTATCAAAATTATTTCAATCAATGATAAAAGTTGGACGGACGTGAAGTTGACTAACGGTGAGCTGACATGGTAGCAGAGATGGACAAGTGTGTCCCACATGACAGTTGAGAGTTGATCACAATGGCTTCAGTTCGAACATGGGATGTATCGTTGGAGCGGAGACTAAAATTTGAGGGCATATATATTCCCGTTTGAACCAAGAGAAAAATGGCAAAAAATTGAGTTATGGCTGGTTCAAACCAATATCCCGTTCAAACCAAGTATAATGTTGTTCGAACAAGCTATTAACTAAGGCAAGAAAAAAAAAAGTACTCTAAAACTCAATAGTAAAATTAGACAAATTTTGAGTTAAGCTCGGTTCGAATGAAGGCAAAACAAAATTTTCAAAATTTAACAAATCTTAATGTGAGTCGAGTGTATGTGAAAACACTTGTTGGAACAACCACACAAAAGAAGCATGCATCTCCTTCTATACTCAAACTAAAATTCCATGTAAATCTTCATAAAATAGAATATCTCTCATTTATAACATATAGCTATGAAGATCTCAAATTGTAAACACCATCAACGAAAAAGCCTTCTTTATAAAACAGTAAGGCGACTCATGTAATTCTTTAAAACCTACCTGACATTGCACGACAATACCAATCGTCAATTTTTTTGTGGCTCAAAAGACTTGGAGTAGAAGGCGGATTAACTATAAAGTTATTAGTAGGATTTATACGGTATCACCCTCTGAGGGTGGTCGATTTTATCTTCGTATCCTCTTTATGTAAGAATGTGATCAAGGAGGATTCGCAGCGGAAGACATACAATAAAATTTTATTTTAAACTTGAATCCAACATCACAATCGAACCAAAGAATGAACACAAGCAGGATCATGAATATAAGCAAGAACAAATATTTAAACAATTTAAATAACTTACTTGATTGCCTTTTTGTTGAAACCTCGAATCGAATCCAAGCTTCAAAGTGTATGAAGCCTCCAAGGTATCCACACGAACTCAAGACTCTTCAAAGTCATTGCACTTGATCAACCGTTGAACAAAGCAAGCTTAAGAGAGAGAGAGAAATCACAGCCAAGGTGTGGGAACACCCCTAGCTCACTGCCCTAGTAAGGTTTTGATGATAGTTCTCTTCTAATTAGGGTTTGAGTGGACTTAGTGCTAGCATGCACCCTCACCCTTGTATTTATAGGCAAATACTAGAGTTTCTAATTTTGCAAGTTAGTCCTCCTTAATTAACAATTAATTAAAGAAACCACATAAGTTACATTAATTAGAAACTTACCCCTCTCTTAAATTAAATAGCTCTCTTGTGTCCTTTATGTGTGTGACCCTTTGGGTTCACCCCAACCTAGTAGTGGATAGGGACATCTATGTATCCTAAAAATAGAAACTTTCTATTTGTGGTTCAATTGGAACAATTCCAATTTTTCCCTTAATGATAACACTTTATTATTAGGTATTCACTAGTCATGAGTGACATCTAGCAACATATCATGACGTACCCTAGGCATGGGTGAATAGTAAAACTAAATGAACCCTTCATGTTACTTAATCCTTCATCCCCTAATGTCACTATTAAGATAATTAGAGGTATGGTTATAAGTCAAACCCCTAGCTTAACAACTTGTTATATGTTCCACAAAATATAATCTTAACAAGATGAACCCGATGAAACTCTTTTCACAGTTCACCTATCACTCTGGCCAGAGATTCAATATGAGAATTATCTTTGTGAACAAACCTGACATTCTCTCCCATCAAAGTGAGAGTGATGATTCCTTGTTGCGCACTCATTTACCTTTATACATAACCCACTAGAGCTAATGAGTATCGATTACATTCTGATGGTTAAAGATGTACGAGATACTATCAAACTCTAATAACTTATGCACAAGATAACTATGGTGCCTCAGGTCTAAGGATTACCATTCGATAGACGTAACATAAGAATATTCCTTTGACTTAAACTCCATAAGAATATTCTTATCAGATCATGTTTAGTGTACATGTTCTCTAACATGCACCCACATATTAACTATAGTGTCACTGCACAGATAGGAAACACTACCTATCCTCCCATTGGAACTAGTTTAAATATGTGCTACTCTTAGTGGTTTATAAATGTCCACTTTAATAAACTTATGAGTAGGAACTCTTTAGAATAAATGTGTATGAGAAATATAAGTCTCTCTATCTCAACAACTTGAGATATATATTTCTCTTATCATTTATTCATGGACCTTGTCACGTATATTTAAATACAAGACAAGTGATACTTTTTTATTAATATAATATGAAATTGATATGCCCTTTAGGATTGGTTTTAGTAATCGTAGATTATCCATCTACGAGTACCGTGGGCAATATTTCTATTACAAATAGACTATTACGGGACATAAATGCACTATTACGGCAGCATAATAAGAACATATCAGAATATGATCTCCTAACACTATCAGAAGAATTTAATGTCAATACAGTTATGCCAAAAATCATACAAGATGAGCTTTCGATTATCATTCCTCCAGAAGATGTGGATACAATTAATAATCTAAACGATGATAAAAAAATATGCATTCGACTCAATCACATCGACCATTGAACATCATTAAAATGCACTTTACTTTATAGATGGTTCGGGTGGAACTGGAAAGATATATTTATATCGTGCATTGATGGCAAACTTGAGAGGAAAATGTCATACCATAATAGCAACTGCAACATTTGGAATAGCATCAACGATATTGCTTTGAGGAAGAATAGCCTATTCGAGAATCAAAATTCCAATAAATCTGTATGTGTCATCTACTTGCTCAATTAGCAAACAATCTGATTCGGCAGACCTAATATGATGAGCAAGAGCAATCATCTAGGATGAAGCCCCAATGGCAAATCGATATGCCATGGAAATCTTGGATCGAACTTTCAAGGACATAATGGATGTCGAATTACCATTTGGCGAAAAGGTTATGATCTTCGGAGGTGATTTTCAACAAGTACTTCATATTGTGCCGAAGGGAACAAAGTCTGAAATGATCAAAGCATACATGGTTAAATCATCGTTCTAGGCTTATGTTAGGGTGTTTAATCTAAAACAGAATATGAGGTCTATAAATGATCAAAAATTTTCGAAATTCATACTTTGTGTTGGTGCTGGGATAGAACATTCAGATGGAGATGATATGATTAAACTACCTTCATGGATGGCAATACCATGGGAGGGTGACCACTCCATTACTCGATTAGCAAACAAAATCTTCCTAGATTTACACAAACATATGAATGATGCAATAAATATGGTCAAAAGGGCACTGCTAACTCCTCTAAATGAAGACATTGACAAGCTTAATGAGAAGATAATCAGTTTATTCCCAGGTGTAGAAACTATATTATACTCATTTGATTCAGTTGAGGATAACCCAACAAATTTGTATCAGCAAGAATTCTTAAACTCCATCTCACCTAGAGGAATTCCACCACATAAATTGACATTGAAAAATGGTGCTTCCGTCATGCTACTAAGAAACATTGATCCTAAAATGGGATTGTGTAACGGTACAAGATTACTGTGTAGTGGTTCTTACAACAACTTCATTGACGCTGAAATTTTAATCGGACAATTTGTTGGAACAAGAGTTTTCATCCCCAGGATCCCTTTAAAGACCGCAGAGAACATCAAAGGCTCATTTGAAATGACCAGAAAATAATTACCCATAAAGTTGATCTTTGTCCTCACAATAAACAAATCCCAGGGACAAATAATACCACATGTAGGTATTTATCTTCCATATCATGTTTTCAATCATGAGCAATTGTTTCTTTATGAAGAGGAGTCTCCGGAATCAGCATAAAAATTTTGGTTAAGAAATGATCAATGTGTGATGAGGATGATGACTTCACAAAAAATGTAGTGTATATGGACATTCTACTTCCTTCAAACTAATGATACCAAATCTAAGAAGGTATATTCAAATTTAATATTTAAATTTTTAACATTTTTCGTATTTCATTATGTCAATTTTAAATTCAAAACCTTCATTTTTTTCTGGAATTATTCAAGAAGTAAAATGTCGTGATCTTTGGGAGAAGTTTCAAGATGACAAACCTTTGCCCATGCAAATTTCACAAGATACGAGGATAAATATAACAACATTTCTAATTACATACATTTCATGATTTACATACAATAAATTCTCAATTATTACCCAACTTCATATGTTATTTACACTTATGTGTGTTTTGAATTTATAGGTAAAATAATTTTCTATTTTCAGTCCAGGTTGGATGAGTGCTGTAAAAGCTGATAAGTACCAGCTAAAAAAATTAGTGAAACGTGAGTGGGATAAGCTAATTACAAAGCAGTAAGTGTAAATTTAACTTATTTAACAATTTTCGCATTTTTCACAACTTTCATGTGATACAATAACAAATAACAGATTACATCAAAACATACTTAATTATGACACTAACATCAATGAGGTAACAATTTAAATTATAATTTTTTGCCATAGAGTATGTTGATACCACACTTTTAAATATTAACACAAAAAAATTACAATTTTATAGGCGCTGCAGAGTCGATAATGGAAAAAAGTGATGTCTAATTGTCTCCTATTTCATGAGATTGAACCCGGGACGTGTTTGATTTGCTTAAATGTTTTGCTTGGTTTGATTCTGTGTCATGGTTGACATGATCGTTTGAGAATCGCATAGTAATCCATCTATTTGATAGTGATGTCTAAATCTTTCTTAAGTCGGTTTCTCCCCCTGTATTAGCCATTTAGTAATCAAGTCTTGCTTAAGCTCTGTTCTTAATTATTTAGTGAAGGTAAATTTTAATTCTTAAAAGGCTTATTGAAATGGGAAAAGTCCTCTATTTTATTGTTGAATGGACCATGGAGGGACAAGAAGAACATCTCTTAGAATCTCAATCAAATCTTGTTCAACTCTGTTTGAAGTACTCTTTATCAAAGATAGGGCATCTCCAATTTAGGAACCTTCTCGATATGGTTTTAAGTTAGATGAAGATTCAAATAGTGAAATGAACATGCCTAATGTATTTTTATTTTTCCTGAATAGTAATTGCTACAAATAATTAATGCTGTGTCACAATTAAAACTCAGCTCGTGGCTTTATAAGCCATTTTTCTTTTCTTCTAAGCCATAGTTTGATGACATTTTTCTCCTTATAAAGGGGAGAGAGAGAGAGAGAGAGAGAGAGAGAGAGAGAGAGAGAGAGAGAGAGGTTTTTTACTAAGAAGCAAAAAAAAAGTGAGAGAGGTTCTAGTTCAAGTAGTCTTATATCGAAATATAAAATTAAAACCATATATTTTTTTGTTAGAAAAATATTAAACTATAAAGCCATAGGGGAAGGATTTTCAAAATATTAAATTAAACCAAAAAAAAAAAAAAAAAAAAAAAAATTTTGCAAATTAAAATTAATTCATTCTAAATTTAACCATTTTCAATTGGCTTCTAAGTTGAGCGATAAATATTTGCATGGTTCTAAGAACATTTAGGGTCAGTTAGTGTTAGCTTTTTCTAAAATCTCTTTTGGAAAACTAATTATTTACATATCTCTTTAGAGTTATGGTTAAATCATGTCTTCCTATATCAAAATATTTACACTAGAAGTGATTATAGTAAAAGTTGGGGCTCCCTAATTTTGCTACAATCACTTCTAGTATAAAAATTTTACCAATCCTTCTATCACCCCTCAAGTCATCTAAATGTGATTATCAACCCATCTCTAGAATCAAGAAGAATTTTGAGTTCCAAAAATAATTTTAAGAAAAGCTTATGCAAACAGGCCCTTACATAGCAGCCTTAGAATGATTTTATTTTTTGCAATTTTCACACTTGGCTTCAAAGTTGGGAGATAAATATTTTTTATGGTTCTAAGTAGACTGAATAAATTCATAGAATTCTTTCATCGAAGCTTTAGCATGATATGAATTTTGAGTTAAAAATTCTCTAATAACTAAAATTATTTCTTATTCCATTCTTTTAACATTAATATTTTTAACAAAGGAACTTGAATCTTTGAAGAAAAATGTCTCAACCCTCACAAATGAGAAAATAACATTGAAAATTCTAATTTGACTTTGATGAATGAAAAACATAAAAAGGAGATTGAGTCTTTAAGAAATACACATTTCACTTCAAAATCTTCAATTGACTCTTCCACTTTGGAAAATGAAAACAAACTTTTGAAATCCAAAGTTGAAAACTTAAAATTGTTTACAAGTTCACAAGTGGAAAAGAAAATTTTGAAAGGTTACTTGGAGCTCAAAGAGTTGGGCTAAACAAAGAAGGATCGGGTTATATTTCAAACACCAACTCTAAAAAGTCTTCACTCTATTTAGACTTCTTTGTTAAAGCTTCAATAAAAGTAGACTCCAAGAAACCAAATTCAAAACCTCATTTTCATTCTCATGTTGTAAAACAAAATTCTAATGCTACTTGTCACTATTGTGAAAGAAAAGGTCATGTCACATTTAAATGTCCATTTAGATGAAGAAGAGGACTTGGCAAAATGGTAGCTTGTATTAGAAATGAACCCTCATCCAAGAAATCAATTGAGCCAAAGACCATTACTATTAATGAACTTGAAAGGTTAAGAATCCTAACATTATAGGACCCAAAAGATTTGGGTACTAATAGTTCTATTGCATCATCTTTGTAGGTATGCTTGAAATCCAATCACAAAAAGGATCAATGGTATTTGGATAGTGTTTGCTCAAGGCATATGACAGGAGATAAAGCTAAGTTCATCTCCATCACTCTCAAAGATTGTGGTTTTGTAACCTTTGGTGATGATAGCAAAGGTAAAATTATTGGTAAATGTAAGATTGGTAATGGTTCTATTACAATTGATAATGCATTGCTTGTTAGTGATTTGAAGCATAACTTGCTTAGCATTAGTCAATTGTGTGATAATGGTTACTATGTGAATTTTACTTCTAATTCTTGTAATGTTTTGGATAAAAACAAAAATAATATCCTTGTTGCAAAACGTTTTGGAAATGTTTATATCACTTGTTTTGAAGATTTCGCATCTCAAAATGTAACATATTTTTCCGCTTTACAAGAATCAAATTGGTTATGGCATAGAAGACTTGGGCATGCTAATATGGACTTACTTCAAAAGCTTTCTAAAAATGATCTTGTTGTAGGCTTGTCCAAAGCTAATTTTTCAAAAGTTAAAATTTGTGATGCATGCCAATTTGGAAACAAATCAAAACTAGTTTTAAAACCAAAGCATATATCTCTACATCCAGGCCTTTGGAATTGTTACATCTAGATTTGTTTGGACCAAATGATGTAGAAAGTGAGAAGTGATAAAGGTAGAGAGTTTAAAAATTAACACATTGAAAATTTTTGTGATGCACAAGGATACTCACATAATTTTTCAGCCCCAAGAACTCTACAACAAAATGGAGTGGTTGAAATGAAGAATCGTTCATTACAAGAGATGGGTAGAACCATGCTTAATGAACATAAACTTCCTAAAACCTTTTGTGCAGAAATGGTTAACACCGCTTGCTATGTAGGAAATATAGTGGTTATTAGACCTATTCTAGCCAAAACTCTTTATGAGCGATGGAAGGGTCTAAAATCAAACATTGGTTACTTTAAAGTTTTTTAGATCTAAATGTTTTATTTTGAATGATAAATATTATCTTGCTAAATTTGAATCTAAATCCGATGTGGGCATATTTATTGGTTATTCAACTAATAGTAAAGCATATCATGTTTACAATAGGCGTACCCTAACCGTGCAAGAATCTATGCATGCTATATTTGATGAATCTAATCCATTTGTTTCTAAGAATATTGTTGAAGATGATGAAAACAGTAAAATGCTATCAAATGCTAATGAAAAGCTTGGCAAGCTTAACATTAGTGATTCTACACCAAATGATGCACCTCAAGAACAACCTAAGGATGACCCTCCAATTATTGAAGAAGAACATTCAAATGAATCTCAAGAGTTGCCAAAAGTTTGGAGATTTGTGAGGAATCATATAATTGATCAAATAATTGGTGATCCCTCGTGCAAGGTAAGTACTCGCTCTAGTCTTAGAGATGGTTGCAATCATATTGCATTTGTTTCACAAATTGAGCATAAAAATTTTAATGAGGCCGAAAATGATAATAGTTGGACTATAGTCATGCAAGAAGAACTAAATCAATTTGAAAGAAATCAAGTGTGGGAACTTGTACCTAAACCTAATGACCATTCCATCATAGGCACTAAATGGATTTTTCGAAACAAAAAGGATAAAGATGATAATGTAATTAGGAATAAGGCAAGACTTGTTGCACAAGACTATAACCAACAAGAATGCATTGATTATGATGAAACATATATATGCACCGGTTGCTAGACTTGAAGCAGTTCACATGCTTCTTGCTTTGCTAGTTTTAAGAATTTTAAATTATATCAAATGGATGTGAAAAGTGCTTTTTTAAAGGGTTACATTTCGGAGGAAGTCTATGTTAAACAACCTCCTGGTTTTGAAAGTAACAAAATTTTCAATTATGTATACAAACTTTCAAAAGCGCTTAATGGCTTAAAACAAGCACCAAGAGCATGGTATGAAAGGTTGAGTGGATTTTTGCTAAATAATGGCTTCATTAGAGGCAAAATTGACACTACATTTTTCATAAAGACTAAAGATAGTGATTGTTAATTGTTTAAATTTATGTTGATGATATTATTTTCGGTGCTATTAATGATTTTCTTTGTAAAGAGTTTGCTAAATTTATGCAAGATGAGTTCGAAATGAGTATGATGAGAGAATTGACATTCTTTCTCGGACTTCAAATCAAGCAAACCAAAGAAGGCATTTTGATCAATCAAGCTAAGTATGTGAAGGACATGTTATAGAAATTTGGCATGGAAGGTGTGAAGTCTAATCCAACACTAATGAGCCATTCAACAAAGTTTGACATTGATGAAAATGGTAAGAAAGTTGACCAAAAATTATATCGAGGTATAATTGGTAGTCTTTTTTACTTAAGCACAAGTAGACCGGATATAATGTTTAGTGTATGCTTATGTGCTAGATTTCAAGCTAATCCCATGGAATCCCACTTGCTAGCCGTTGAACACATAATTAAATATCTTGTTGGGACTCATGATTTGGGTTTATTGTATCCTAAGCATGCATCTTTTCAACTTACTAGTTATTCGGATGCTGATTTTGCCGGTTGTAAAACCGATAGAAAGAGCACTAGCAGCATTTGTCATTTTATTGGCCACTCTCATGTCTCTTGGTTTAGCAAGAAACAAACTTCGGTAGCTCTTTCCACTACCGAAGCGGAATACATTACCGCCGGAAGTTGTTATGCTTAAGTTTTATACATGAAACAACAACTTGGAGACTATAGGATCCAATTCAGTCACATACATATTCGTTGTGATAACACTATTGCTATTAATATTTCTAAAATTCATGCTTACACTCACACACAAAACACATTGAAATTATGCATCATTTCATTCGTGATCATGTGCAAAGGAGAGATGTTGAACTAGAATCTGTAAGCACAGACAACTAATTGGTGGACATCTTCACGAAACCTCTCCAAGAGGATCGTTTTTGCACAATTCGGTGCGAACTTGGTATGATTAATTAGACCATTGGAATTATAATTGTGTATATTGTATTATCCCATTTCTCTATTCTTTTGTTACCTTTTTGAGATGACAAATGGGGAGAAATATTTGAATACTTTGAGTGAGCTTTGTGTATGGCTTCCATATATTTTATTGCTTATTAAATATGTTGATTAACCATGCTTGTTGTGCAAAATTGAGGGGGAGCCTTGCTCTCTATATGTATTTCAAAATAATGGTTTATCATCATAAAAAAGGGAGAGATTGTTAGCCCTAAGGTCTTTGACCACATTTTGATGATAACTAAACCATACTTTATATCTAACAAATGGTTAAAGTGTTATGTCTCCATAGATTTGAAGTTATATCTTGTTGGAGTCCATCAACATATCTCAAGCAATTCAATGCGCACCATATTCAATCAAAGCTCATGAAGTTCAAACCTTGAAGACAAAGATTATGAAGATCTTTTTGAAGCCAAGTTGCTCTCCATGTGTTAGGAACATTTTTTAAGGCATCTCTTGTGTTCAATATTGCATAGCTCAAAAAAAAAAAAAAAAAACCATTTTAACTCATGTTGAACTGGCATTCATACTTGGAAAATGTTTTCAAACTTATCCAAAAAATGCTCTTGAACCTTAGTTAACTTGTTCATGTATTATAAGTTGATTTGGACTTAAGAAACTCGAAATTTTGGCATTTAAACTTTTCTATTCGACTAACACTTTAAGTCCTAGTCGACTAAGTGTAGGTCAAAAGCCATGTTTTGAGAAGTCTTAAGCTAGTCGACTAAACATCATGGACTAGTCGACTAACTGTTTCCTAGTCGACTAAGACCTTTGTCCCAGTCGACTAAGTGCAGGTCAGAAGCCATGTTTTGCGAGCAGAATTGCTAGTCGACTAAAACCCCATTTTCTAGTCGACTAATCGATCCCGGAAAATTTTCTAAAGTGATTTTCAAGTTTCCAGTCGACTAAATATTCTTGTCCTAGTCGACTAAGAAAACCCAAAAAAGTTTTCAAAGACATTTTTATGAGCTAGTCGATTAACCCTTAGTCCTAGTCGACTAATCATGCCCGGGAAACCAAAATGCTTTATAAAAGTGCTTGCTAGTCGACTAACTCCCTTGTCCTAGTCGACTAACTACTTTGCAACTTCAAAATGACTCTTTCTTTTTATAGAAAATCAAGCATTAAATGAGCCCTAATCACTTCCCTCTTCTCCAATCAAACTTGACAGATTTCAAACGGCCCTTTGTGATCTTGCTCACTATATATAATGCTTTTGCTCTCATTTATAACACACCTACATATTCTTTATCATTTATTGAAAGAAATTACTTTTGAGCATTCATCATTCAAGCTTCTCTTTGTGAAATCTCTTTGAGTTATATTTATTGAGCATTTGAGAAGTCATTAGTTGAACTTGTATTTATTACAAATTTGCTTGTTGAAGCATTCATTGTATGGTTCTACAATCATCTTGTATTTATTGTGAGATTTATGGGTTTTGTGAAACTCTTGTGGGTGAGAATCTTCCACCTTTAAAGAAAATTGTGGGTGAGTGTCTTCCACCTTTGAAAGAAGGTAGCTGTAAAGGTTTCTCCACCTTGAAGGAGTTTGACAGTGGATTAATCATTGAGACGGAGTTTTTGAGGCGTAGATGTAGACGAAGATCGAACCACGTTAAAATCATTGTGTTTGAATCTCTCTAACTCAATCTCTTTCATTTCAAGTTATTTATTTGCTATATAAATTGCTGAGTTATTGTTGAAGCTTGCATTATAGTTTACTAAAGTTTAAGATTTCAAAAACTCTATATCCCATTTTTAAATCAGTTTTTAATTTGCCTATACTCTATTTACCCCCCTTAGAGTATATTTTGGGCCAACATACACTCATGTGTGTTTTGAATCTACAGGCTAAATAATTTTCTATTTTCAGTCCAGGATGGATGTGTGCAGTAAAGGCTGATAAGTACCAACTAAAAAAATTAGTGAAACATGAGTGAGATAAGCTAATTACAAAGCAGTAAGTGTAAATTTCACTTATTTATTAACAATTTTTCACATTTTTCACAACTTTCATGTAGTACAATAACAAATAACACATTACATCAATTTTTAATAGGAAAAATTGTCCAGCGACAATTCAGCGTCCTTTTAATCAAAACATACTTAATAATGACACTAGCATCAATGAGGTAACAATTTAAATTATAATTTTTTTGCCATTGATTATGTTGATACTGTTGGGGATATATACTAAAAGCCATGCTTTTATGTAATATACCTAAGTATTTATTTTAAATGAATTTTGATATTGCATTTTAAATGAGAATATGTATGAGCTATGTTTGCATTATATTATCTTTTAATGTTATGCATGTGTGTCCCTTATTCTACATAGTAGATGATTTGGTGTGTAGAGTTCGGCTTACACACAGAGGATCAGATCATCAGTTCTTGTAGAATATAAGCTTATTGTTCACAGTCTGAGATGGAGTTGGACACACCATCGGTAAGATTGTAGCACAAGATTTCAGTAGATCTGTCTTGACTATGGGGAACGGTTTAGTTCTGACTTCTTGTGCTAGTACACTTGTGTGTATTGAACGGGACTATCTTGAGGTAATTGTTTTATACTAACATATTAAACAATTAATACCTCATGGTTATTATGAATGCTTATGCTCTTAATCCCGAAATATTTAATATGCACATACGCTTAGTATTTGTTATCTTGATTCATATAGAGTGAGATCTTTTATGGGTCAATAAACTCGGTGAGTTGGGTAATGATATTAAGTGTATGGTGTATATTAATTATTAACGGAATCCACGTCCTATAAAATGGATTGATGATACCCCTTGAGGATGCTTATAAGTTTTGATTATGTCAAACCCTGCAGGTGGATTTTGTATCCGACATATCAAATGAGTTAAGTGGAAGGTCTCAAGGAGATTAATAGATGTTGATTAAATAAAATTGCCAGTAATTTAATTTAATCAACGGGTATTTGTAATCTTAACGTGGAGAGATTAATAAGTATTTAATAACAAAGAGCTTGAAATAGTTTTTCGAATAAGCGAGGGAGTGCAATTATAATTCTTTAGTGGATTGAATTATAATTAATATTTATATTCGGAGCCCGAAACTTATTTTCTTTTAAGTCCCTACCGTAGCCTATAGATATGCTATGTTGGGCAGCCTCTAGGTCATACGAAATATTATTTCTAAACCCTAGAGGCAGCCGCCCATCAAGGAGAGCACAAAGAGAGCCACTCTCTCTTCACGTTCTAGCATAGGAAGAATACGGTAGAAGGCTTGAAGAGCTTGAGCACTGTTCTACAGTTCATGATTCATTGAGATCAATCCAGACAGATCTCAAAGGTACAGATTCTTCTCTTTATGTTAATGGATTCGGATTTATTTATTTAATTTTTTTTTTGTGGCATAATCTATAAGCACTATCACAAGTTCATGGGATTTCCGCTCCCAGCAGATACCACACTTCTAAATATTAACACAAAAAAATTACAGTTTTATAGACGCCGTGGAGTCAATAACCAAAAAAAGTATTGTTCAATTTGCCTATCAATCACAAGGTAATTCTTTTCCAATAATTTTTTTTTTCTTTACAATTTAACTATGAAATTTTATACATTTATATGAAAAATTTGTGTATTTTTGTAGATTTATGGCAAACAATGATGACAAACAATTGGAAACAGTTGACAATAACAATATAAGTTCCTGAGAAGACACGCATGTCATAAGATCTTTCAATTTACATTTACATTATTATAGCATTAGAATATATATGCTTACGATATTATATCATATTTATATGAGAAAATGCTTTATTTTTTTAAAAAATAAAATGCATTGCACACAAATTGCGAGTGAGTCAGTGGCTAGTGTCATTTAAAGTGAGAGATAGAATGATATTCTTGGATGGTTTGTAAGATACAACGTCAATCTTGATACTGTAATGATGACATTTCCCGCAGATGTAACTTGGGTGCGCAACGAGCATACTAAAGCATTTACTGTAGGGTGTGTTGTTCAAGCAGACAGAGAAAAGCAGTCAACACTTGTGCTATTTCTATCTGGTAAAGCCGTCTCCTTTAATCTTCACAACATGACAGCAAAGAAGCTTTGTGACTTAGTGCCCTGTTACAAATATGCTAGACTTGCTCTACATTATCAGTGGTATGATGCCTATCAATACATTGCGACCCTCTTTAACATTTGAGCGTCTACGCTTTTCTTGGAATTAACCTGCAGCTTTGTTCTCATCCGTTCAACTTGAACTGTATTTTGATGGTAAGAAGTTAAATATTTAACTTTGCTTAACTATTTTGTGTACTTGTCTGAAAATTATTGTCACTTCTATTTTCGACATTGTTGCTAATGTACTTGTTAATTGTTATGGTCATGCTTGCCTATTATGCTAGTTGGTTTTATACAGGCTTTATTATCAGTTCATGAATCTCTAGTTGACTTGTGAATTCATTTCAATTGGCTGTCAACTTAAATTTTTTGTCTTCCAAAGTTTGGAAGTAAAAACTGCATTCCATGGTTGGACACTGATGGTAAACCGTGAAGAACCCTTATCAAAATTTAAATGGGATTTGGTACCTGATGGCAACTGTAGGTAGAAGAACCCTTTCCTTAGTCTCAGTTTCAGTTATCGACTATTAGATTCAATAATAAAGTTTTAGATTTTTTAATATATATAGCTTTATAAATAAAAGTTTTAAGTAACTGTTCGAGAATCTTATATTGATCCACCCATTGGATAGCTTTATCTAATCTGCTCTTATATCATGAGATTGGATCCCGTGGCAATGTGGCATGTTTGATTGTTTAAACATGGGTAGGGGTCCAATTAGTGCTCTCCAAAAGGTTGCCGATGTGGACACCCTATATTTTGATAATGCAATTGATCTCCCTTAATCTAGCCAACAATCAATTCTTGTTTAAGCTCTGTTCTTAATTTTTAGTTAAGGGTAATTTGAACTCTTAAAAGAAGGTGCCAGCTAGTTTAGTTGGTAAAGTCTATTGGGGGTTGTACGAGAGACCTGGGTTCGAGTCTAGCCTTCATTAGGGTGAGGAGGTTTTAAGGGGAAAGAGAGGGCTGCCTCCTTTTGTGTAGCTCATAAGCCTATCAAGCTTCTTGCCCACCCAAAAAAAAAAAATCCTTTAAAAAGGCTTATTGACGTAGGGAATGTCCTCTATTTTTTTTTTTTTTTTCGAACGGAGGGACATCTATAACATATCTTAGAATCTCAACCAACTTGGCTGTTGGCTAAGAGAAGTTTGGCCTATTCATCAAGGATAGGGAATCTCCAAATTAGGAGTCTTCTCAGAATGGATTTGCTTGTCATAACTACATTATCTATGGTAACTAACAGCTAGAGTTGACTATATACAATCTAACATCCCCCCTCAAACTCATGGTGGTTTAAGAGAAACCATTTTGAGCTTGGAAGTTAAAGCTTGAAAAGTTCCTGGAGGAAGAGGTTTGGTGAAGATATCAGCTAACTGATCCTGAGAGGAAACAGACTGAAGTATGAGTGTACCCTGAAGTAGATGATGACGAATGAAGTGACAATCAATCTCAATATGTTTAGTACGTTCATGGAAGACATCATTGTGAGCAATTTGAATAACACTTCGATTATCACAGTGAAGTTTAGTTGCAGTGGAGCAATCAACTCCAAGATCCTGTAATAACCAACGTAACCAAATAAGTTCAGCTGTGGTAGCTGCCAGTGCTCTATATTCTGCTTCAGTGCTGGAACGAGCAACAACTGTTTGTTTCTTACTTCTCCAAGAGATAAGAGAATCACCAAGAAGAAAGCAATATCCTGTAGTAGATCGACGATCAGTAGGATCACCTGCCCAATCTGCATCTGAATATACCTGAAGAGTTAATGAAGAATGGGAAGAAAAATGAAGACCATAAAAAATGGTGCCTTTCAGATATCGAAGAATCCTGAGAACAGTAGCATAATGAGGAGATCGAGGTGCAGCCATAAACTGACTGACTACATGAACTGCATAGGAAATGTCAGGACGAGTAACAGTGAGATAAATTAGACTCCCAACAAGCTGTCTGTAGAGAGTAGCATCAGATAGGGATTCTCCATCATGAGAATTGAGGCGACAGTTATACTCAATAGGGGTGTCGACTATCTTGCTATCAGTGATACTGGCTCGAGAAATCAGATCTGAAGTATACTTGGCCTGAGTAAGATAATAACCATCTGCAAAAGAGGAAATTTCTAGACCAAGAAAGTAATTAAGAGGACCAAGATCTTTCATTTCGAACTGTTGACCAAGAAAGTGCTTTAGATCCTGAATACCCTGCATATCATCACCTGTAATAATCATATCATCAACATACAAGAGTAGAATAGTGATGCCATGATCAGACCGTCTCAGAAAAAGAGCTGTATCAAAAGAACTGCCGGAAAAACCATGCTGAGAGATAGTAGAACTGAATTTGGCAAACTAGGCTCGAGGAGCTTGCTTAAGACCATAAAGTGCCCGCCGTAGTCGACAGACTCTGTGAGGGAACCTCGGAGGGTGAGAAAAATTAGGAGGAAGCTTCATATAAACTTCCTCTGAGAGTTCACCATTAAGAAAAGCATTTTTGACATCCATCTGAAAGAGTGGCCATTTGCGAGCTACAAAAATGGAAATAAGAGTCCTGAGTAAAACCCCTGGCAACAAGACGAGCCTTGTAGCGATCAATAGTACCATCTGACCGAGTCTTGATCTTATAAACCCATTTACAACCAATAGCAGATTTACCAGAGGGAAGATCAACCAGATCCCATGTTCCTGTCTTATGTAATGCATCCAACTCTTCTTTCATAGCTTGCTGCCATAAAGGGTTAGAGGAAGCCTCACGAAAAGTCTGAGGTTCCTGGAGAGAGGCAAGAGCAGAAAAGCAATGGAAGTCAAGAAGATGAAGGAAGTGTAGTTACCCGATGAGAGCGGCAAGGTGCAAGAGGGTAAGAAGGACCAGCAGGATCCACAGCTGGAACAGTATCAGTGGGCTCGTCGAAGATCAGTGCTGGAGGCTCATCAGACGCAGGAGAAGGTATATCAGGAATAGAAGGGGGAGACTCCTCAGGAAAAGTAGGAAAGAGATCAGGAATAGGATCAACAGAGGAAATAGAGGAAACAGTGACATGAGGCAGCTTGTAAAACATTTTGTGTTCCCAAAAGATCACATGTCGAGAAACACGAAGACGTTTACTAATTGGATCATAACACCTATAACCTTTTTGACCAATTCCATACCCAAGAAAACAACATAATCGAGAACGAGACTGAAGGTTGTTTCGTTCATGATCTTGAAGAAGAACAAAACAGACACATCCAAAGACTCTGAGTAAGTCATAGGATGGAGAAGAACCAAACAGTAGATCATAAGGAGTTTGATTTTGAACAATAGGAGAAGGACACCAATTGATGGTGTAAACGGCAGTGAGAGCAGCTTCCCCCCAAAAGTGAGAAGGAGTGGAAGCAGCAATAGTGGTAGCACGAACAACATCGAGAATATGTCGAAGTTTGCACTCAGCTCTGCCATTTTGCTGAGATGTGCCAGCACAAGAAGAATGAGGAAGAGTACCAAATTGATGTAGAATATCAAGAAATTCATTTGCTTTATATTCTTGGGCATTATCAGATCGAAAAATTTTGATGGGTTTAGAAAACTGTGTTTCAATCATTTTAGTAAAGTCACGATATATTTGATAAAGTTCAGAACGATTTTTGAAGAGATAAATCCAAGTATATCGAGAAAAATCATCCACAAAAATAACAAAATAACGTGACCCACCCTGTGTAGTAATGGGAGAAGGACCCCATACATCAGAATGAATAAGATCAAAAGGAGAAATAGAATGAGAAACACTGTTATTAAAAGGTAAAGCAGTTTGTTTGCCAAATTGACAAGGCATACAATCAAAACTCTTATTTGAAACTGAACCCAACAAACCCCTAGAAACTAGTTGTTTAACCCTAGAAACAGAAGCATGACCAAGGCGAGAATGCCATAAAGCAAAAGAAGAAGTGCCCGTTCCAGAAACGACAGAAGCAGAGAGGCGAGAAGAAGGGAGATGAAGATAAACGAGCTCAAACAGCCTTCGACCTTACGGGCGGTCCCAACGATCTACCCCGTCTGAGAATCCTGCACAACAACACCAGTAGAAGAAAATGTTAAAGAAAAACCAAGTTCAGTAAGTTGCCCAACAGATAAAAGATTATGAGTAAGTTGGGGAATCTGATAAACATTGGAAACAGATAAAACTGGTGTAGAGATAGTACCAAGGTGAGAGACATGCATAGGAGAACCATTAGCAGTGTATATGGTAGGAAGAGAAGTGGTAGTGTGTGTAGAGACAACATCAATAGAAGAAGTCATATGATTGCAGCAAGCAGAATCAAGTAGCCATGTAGGAGAATTACCTGATGTCGTAGAGAGAGCAGTGTTGGATGCACTGGAAGATGGAAGATGAACCTGATTAACCATGGACTGTAAATCTGCCAAAGATAGTGAAGAAGCAGAACCAGACTCGGAATGAGGTTCGACAGCTGATAATTTAGACTGAGTCAAGGCAGCAGTGTTCTGAAGAATACGCTGACGAGTGTAACAGGCTTCAACAGAATGACCTTTGTTCTTACAGAAACTGCAAATAATAAGAGGCTTCTTATTGTTGTGCCGTCTGGAATTATTCCCTTTGCCTTTTGAAACATAGGTAGAAGAACCTGCAGAAGGAAAAACAGGAGTAGCAGTCTGCGGAACAGAGGCTGGAGTAGCAAGAACCATGGTCTGAGAAATGGGGTCGGTCTGAAGACGTATCTCATCATCAACTAACTCATGAATTGCTTGGGATACTGTTGGTAAAGGATTCTGATGTAGAATATGGCTTGTGGCTTATTCAAACTCATCACGGAGGCCCATCAGAAACTGAAACAGTCGTCCTTGTTCACGGTGAACGTAAACCAATTTGGCGTCAGCAGAATTGGAGAGGACTGTTTTAGATGCAGTTAATTGATCCCAAATAGATTTCATCCGACTGTGGTACACAGTGATGCGCTCACCTGGTTCCTGACGAATCTGATAGAGTTTACGCGTGAGCTTAAGATTGCGAGCACCACTCGGTCCAGAATACCGAGTAATAAGTAAATCCCAGCCTTTTTTTGCAATATCAAGATTGCCAAACTCATCAACAATGGAGGGAATAGAAGTATTGCGAAACCAAGTGATGATTTGGTGATTAGCACTTTCCCAATCCTCCACTCGAATGGCATAGGCAGAATCAGTTTCTTTTTCCTCTTTGGCTGGGATAGGACGGTCACCAGAGACATAGAGCCACAACTTGCGGCCTTTAAGATAACTACGCATGGCTTGAGACCACTGAGCAAAATTATCTCCATAAAAAATAACATGAATAGGACGAGAGATCTCATCATGAGGCATATCTAAATTTCAAATCGAAAAATAGACAGTAAAAATGGATTCAGGACACGAAAATAAGTCAGAAAGCACTAGATCAAAATTTTCGGTCAATAGTCAAAGGTCAACGGTCAATACGGGTCACGGGCATGGGTCACGGGACGGGGCACGGGCACGGTCAACAAGTCAACGAGCGCTGACGTGGCGCTGACGTGGCAGATGAGGTAAGTGCTTACGTAAGCCCTGAGAGGAGCTGGAGGGTGGATCTGACGCTCCGCGCGTGGATCTGACGCACTGGCTGTTGGAAGGCGCGTGAGGCGCGTGAGAAAAATCTCGGACTTCTGGCGGCGCGTGTGGTGGTTTCCGACGAAGTGCTTTATATTGCCGTGCTCGTCTCGACAGTGGTTACCTCGCTGTGGCCTTGAACTTGAGTTTCAGGATGGCGGAGATAGGAAATCGGTGACAAACAGAGGTTAGTTCGCCGGAAAAATATGATAAAAGGTTCTACACGGTTGCCAGATGGCCTGAACCGTGAGAGCAGCGGAAGAGAAGAGACGTTTCAGAAAACTTGCTTTGATACCAAGAAGAAAGACCTTAGTCTTTTGTATATTCAATGTATAAAATCATGTACAATAGGGTGGCCTTATATAGGCAATACAAATATAGTATATGGAAACTATCAGTATAAGGAAACTACATTATCTATGGTAACTAATAGCTAGAGTTTACTATATACAATCTAACAGTTTGAAAGAATTTTATAAGACAACTATAAAATGGCACCAATAAAGCTATCTATCTGATAGTGATGTCTAATTGTCTCCTATTTCATGAGATTGAACCCACGACATGTTTGAATTGCTTAAATGTTTTGTTAGGTTGGATTATGTGTCATGGTTGACATGATCGTTTGAGAATCGTATAGTAATCCATCTATTTGATAGTGATGTTTAAATCTTTCTTAAGTCGGTTTCTCCCCCTTTATTAGCCATTTAATAATCAAGTCTTGCTTAAGCTCTGTTCTTAATTATTTAGTGAAGGTAAATTTTGATTCTTAAAAGGCTTATTGAAATGGGAAGAGTCCTCTATTTTATTGTTGAATGGACCATGGAGGGACAAGAAAAACATCTCTTAGAATCTCAATCAAATCTTGTTTAACTCTCTATTTTATTGATTATGAATGGTTTGATGCCTATCAATAAACTGAGGCCCTTATAAAGGGGAGAGAGAGAGAGAGAGAGAGAGAGAGAG
>JAESVK010001438.1:0-15398 GCA_017140935.1 Hamamelis virginiana | reverse complement strand
CCAAATCCCCCCCCCCCCCCCCCAAAAAAAAAAAAATCATTAGCAATGGAAACAATCAGACAATGCAAAATAACTTGTGATGGCTCGTCTTTCTCTACAGACTTACTTCCATGCCTTCTTAGCCAAAGTACCCCACTTCGTCATGGTAAGATTCGAAACCTTAAATAAATAACAATAAAAATAAAAGGGTAAGAAAATGCCCAAAACAAATTATATTTGAATGAATGTATTTGAAAATATATTTGAATGAATGTGTAGGGTTCTCTAGTTTCCTAACTCCTTTATAATTTATAAAAGAGAATCAAACCAAACAAATTAATCAAATTAATTTTTTCCAACCAAACAAATTAATCAAATTAGATTCCTAGCTATATTGGTCTGGCTTTTTTTTTCAGGTTAAATAAATTAATCAAAAGAGAATCAGACCAAACAACCTCACAAAGCAATCCAAAATAGTTTGAATAACAATTTCATGATGCTAGTATCTACAACCTACAAGCCTGCAATGCTGTAATGCTACAAGCATCCAAGTTTTAGTTGTTCAAAGTTCAAAGAAGTGAAAAACTAAACAAGTTTCCTAACTCCTTTATAATTTATAAAAGAGAATCAGACCAAACAAATTAATTAAATTAAATTCTTAGCTATATTGGTTAGGCTTTTTTTTCAAGCTAAACAAATTAATCAAAAGAGAATTAGACCAAACAACCTCACAAAGCAATCCAAAATAATTTGAATAACTATTTTGTGATGCTAGTATGCTGCTACAACCTACAAGCCTGCAATATATGCTGTGATGCTACAAGCATCCAAGTTTAATTGTTCAAAGTTCAAAGAAGTGAAAAACTAAACAAGTCAGGACACACAAACACAAGTTCAAAATATATTTGAATGTATCATGTATGTGCAATTGTGCAGTCATCAACATTTAAAAGAAATGAAAAAAAAAAAAAATTAAAATTAAACTTGTTAAGTAACTTAAGTTAGCACTTATGGCATTTGTTAATTACAATGATTAAAGGAACAGAGAAGTATCAAACCAGCAAGGTGAGAATTAAGTACCAACTAGCAAGCCATCAAGGTGAAAGTCGTGACTGTAGGCCATGACTGACGCCGAGAGGAGAGCTGTACCGCCGTGGGTAGAGAGGTCGTGAGGGAAGTGAGTCGTGCCGCCGTGGGGGCTGGGGTGAGCGAGTGAGGGACTGGGTTCAGGGGGTGAGGCTGTGAGGGTTAGCAGCGGCTATGAGCAGAAAATGTGAAATCTGCCTATGCTTTATTTTCTATTTGGGTTTTTTTTTTTTAACAAATTTACTCTTTTAGCCTTCATGGCATTAAGAGTCTTTAAAAAAGTGGGTTATTTATGTCATTTTACCCATTTTATTTATGTCATCTGCCTTGGGTTTATTTTCTATTTGGGTTTTTTTTTTTAACAAATTTAATCTTTTACACACAATCTCCCCAATTTAATGAATAATCCCCAATAAAACTTCTAATATCAGGTGCACCTGATGCAAGATGTATCAGGTGCCCTCTTCTAGAGCTACTTGTTGAGCATATTTTTGAAAACTGACAGTTGGATTTGATGTTTCTTTTATGTATATCATGTCGGCCAAAAATTACAATAATCCAACGGTTGTTTTATGAAAAAACCAACTGTGAAAAAAGGGTGACATTTCAAAGAACAAAAAAGCCATAGTTTTTCAAAGTTACATTTTTTCATAAACCAACCATTGGATCACTGTGATTTTTGACAGGCATGATATACATGAAAGGAGCATCAAATTCAACGGTCATTTTTCAAAAATATGCTCAACAAGTGCCTCTAGAAGAGGGCCATGATGCATCTTGCATCAGGTGCACCTGATAACAGCACTTCTGTCATCCCCAATCCCCAAAATAATAAATAATCCCCTAAATAATACATAATCTCCAATCCCCAATATCCATTTTTTTGAACAATCCTCAATTTTGCTAACAATCCCCAATCTGCAAGTTATTGTTTTTTACATCAAATCATAACCTTACATGCCCCTCCCCAACTAATGAAACCATTTTAGTATCAAAGAATTTCTCGCTGATCATGGCTGGTCGGATTTTAAGGATTGAAAATAAGTCATTTCATTTTGCTGAGATTTATAGGCATAAGGATCTGTTTTTGAAGATTTCAGAAAATGGAAAGGGAAATAGATTTTCTATTTCACTGGAGGAAGAAAGCTTTGTATGGTTGTGTAAAAGCATGAAAGAGGTTATCAATTGGAGAGGAAATCAGAGGCAGACCAGGAAGTGCAAGGGAAGAAGGAGTTCTCTATTGCTCGAGTTGCAAGGTAACTGAAGATTCTTGCGGTTGACGAATGTGGAAGCTAATGGCAAATACAAATTCATTATTGTTCCGGAAGGCTATGATGGAGTAGGTTGGAAAAATTTTAAAAGGATTTTGGATGGATTTCAAAGGACAAAGGAAGCTGCCAGAAAACCAAAAGCAATTAACATACCTCCTAAAAAATTTCCAAATAACCCAATGAAACATGATTTTGCAGCACCAATTGCATTCCAGGGATCTTCCTCATTGAACTTTGTGAAGGTGTTGAAGATGAATCAGCTTAAAGATCCAAAGTAGGCTCCTCAACTGTTCAAACTAGATGACTCTAGGTTGTTTGGAGACTGGAAAAAAGCTTTCATATGTCAACGTTATAGCGTAACGAATGATAGGAGTTCCATTGAAAAAATTTTAGCTTTCGATTTGGATTACAATATTAAATTATTGCCTTTCAATGTAATAGGGCTTTGTTTTTTTGTAAGAATGTTGAAAAAGCTTCATATTTTCTAGGAGAGATGGTCTTGAAAAATTCAATTTCCATTTCCTTGAAAAGATAGAGTCCTGGCACCAAATGCTTTAATGAAAAGAAGTCTACAATTCATTATAGTTGGGTTGCTATTGATGGTCTTCCTTTCCATTTGTGGTGGGAGGAAGTTTTTGAGAAGATTGGCATCATTTTGGAGGGTGTAAGCTATCGATAAAAGAACGCTGATCATGGATGACTTATTTGAAGCTCACATATAGGTTAATTGAGTGGGTAAAGATTTTGTCCATTGAATCTAGAAATTTATTTGAGAAGTATGAGTTTCTCTATTCGAATTTGATCATTGCCAGGTTTTTTTGTGAAAGATAGAGTACTCTTCAATGGTGGTTCAAATTCTGTGAAAAATCTAGGAGGAATAGAATTCTCATTCACTCGCAGGGAGATTGAAGATGAAGAGAGAGTTTCATTTCAACCACGCGGCATTTGCTATTGGGGGGTGGAGAGAAGGTGTATAATAGGCTTGGTAAATGTGGTTTTTCCAGCTATATTCCCTTTAATGTTGATCTCGTTTCTAAAAATATGCCTTTGGAAAATCAAAAGTCGGCAGTGGGACTAAATGAATGTTGTTTTCAAGGTGGGAGGGAGGAAGGGGAGATGGGTGTTGGTAATCAAAACAATAATGATAATATAATCAGCTTTAAAGAGGGTATTAATGAAAAAAAAAAATAGGGCAACAAAAGGAGATGGATCATCTTTAGATGGACAGTCTAATAGTTGTTTATATAATGGGCCTGAGGTTCCCATTCTTTTTGGGCCTCTGGCTAGGTCCATTTTTAAAGAGACTCTACTGTCAAATGGGGATGGGAAAAATAAATAAATGAGGGCTGAATCTGTTGGGGGGATTGGGCTTCATAACACTTATAGTGGGCCTGGGTTGGTTAGTAATAAGAGCATTGAAGTGGCTGGGCTAATTAAAAGTCAGAATAACAGGCCCAAATTTATCCTTAACTCTCAAAAGCCTAACAAGAAAAGGAAAAAGGATAAAAAAAAACATGGGTAAGAGCTCAAGAAAAATTGTGTGAAGTGGGAGATGATGAGAATAAAGGGGTTGTGTCGCTGATAGTGATGTTTCAAACTGCACTATTGGTGAGATTTTAGGGAAGGGGGTCTCTAGTGATTGTAGTAGCAAGGGTGGTGCTGGGAGAATCCAGATTCAGACTGGTGAAGTTGGCTTACATCTAGACCTATTGGTTTCAAAGGAGGATTGTGTTAGGGTTTTGAGGAACGATGATCAGTGCCTGGTGTTCAATTATGTGAGTTTGAAGAAGGAATTAGAGATTGATAACGGGTTGCTCTATATTCAAAAGGATTATGAGTCTGATTCGCTTCTTTAGATGGAGGGTCAACTAAGTCTTCTTCAGCTTCGTCTTTATATTTCGAGTCGTATGTGTTAGATTCGGATCATTCGGGTGAGGATAGGACGTTGGATCAAGTAAGGGCGTTATTTGGCTTTGGTAAGGATGCCATTTTTGAAAAAAGGGGCAAAGGTATGTTCTTCTTTTATCCATGATTCTTGTAAAAATTCTGAATTTTTGGAGAGTAATTTGCAAACTTTGCCAGATAATGGGAAATCAAATATTCCATGTGGGGGAGGTTCCTTTTCTTTTGAACCTGTTCTGTTGTCTGAGAATTTGGATATACCTTCTATGGGGCACGAGAGGTTTAATTTCTTTAATTGCAATAACTTTCATGCTAATTCTTGTAATCTAAATCATACTTTGTTTTCTGAAAATGACAAAAGGGGTTTAATTAATGTGGAAGGTCCAGGTCAATTCTTATTAGAGCCGATTTCTAAAGGTATTGACAGTAGGCTACCTGAAAAGGTTCAAGGGAATGAATTAGTGGTTGTGAATAATGAGAACCAATGGTTTCAAGGGCTTAATGAATCAGTGTCTTTTTCTTTTAATGAAGAAGGGTGGGCAAATTTAAAAAAGTTTCTTAGTAAAATGAATTTATTTTTAGTTAGGAAAAAAGGTTGTAAGAGTAAATTGGGTCTGGTTAGTGGGGGTGGTAGTAAGGCGAGTGGAAAGAAGTCAAGTAGTGTATCTAGAGGTGTTAGAGAGCTTAGAAATCTAGATTTTGGAGTAAATTATGATAGGAATTTGGGTAGGAGTAAGGTGGGGGTGGTGTCGGTGTCTCAATGAAGATGGTTAGTTGGAATGTGAGAGGGTTACGTGATTTGCGAAAAAGAGTGGCTATTAAAGAGTTATTGAGAAAGATTTCTCTTGATATTATGATTATTTAGGAGTCTAAGCTCATGAAGGTTGATAAGCGGTGTGTTAAAAGTTTGTGGGGTTCTAGATTTAAAGATTGGGCAACTTTGCCGTTGGTTGGATGGGCAGGTGGTATTATCATTATGTGGGATGAAAGGGTGGTAAAAGCGGAGGATGTGGTCATTGGAGGTTTCTCTATTTCAATTAGGTTTAAAAGTTTGGATGATAAAGAGTGGTGGTTGTCGGGAGTATATGGTCCAAATGATTTTAGAGGTAGGGTTCAATTTTGGAAAGAATTGTCTAGTTTTTTTGGACTTTGTAGTGAGTATTGGATTTTAAGGGGTGACTTTAATGTGGAGAGGGGTTTTTCAGAAAAATTTCCTACTTCTAGGGTCACGAGAAGTATGGGGGATTTTAATTCATTCATTAGGGATTGTGGGTTGTTAGACCCACCATTGTTGAATAGTAAATATATTTAGGGTCTAATGGTAGGAAAAGGGTAGTATGTTGTAGATTGGGTAGGTTCTTGTTTACTAACAGTTGGGATGAATTATTCCTAATGTTAAGCAAGAGGTGTATCCTAAAATGGTATCTGACCATAACCCTGTTATTCTGGAGAATTGTGCTTTCAAATGGGGCCCTATTCCTTTTAGATTTGAAAATATGTGGTTGATGCATCCTTCTTTTAAGAATAATTTTAAGTTATGGTGGGATGAAGCTAGTGTTCAAGGTTGGGAGGGTTTTAAGTTTATGAAAAAGTTAGGCTGGGTGAAGTCAAAATTGAAAGTTTGGAATAGAGAGGTTTTTGGATATCCGAATGTTGTTAAAAATAATTTAGCTGAGAGAGTTGGTTTTTTGGATTCATTGGAAGAGAGTGGGTCTCTTTCCGAGGATTTAAGGAAAGAGAGGAAGGACCTTTTGGGGAAGTTTGAGGATGGAGTGTTTAAGAATGAAGTTTTGTGGAGTCAAAAGGCTAAAGTGAAATGGGTTAAAGAAGGGGACAACAATACTAAATTTTTTTCATAAGGTTGCCAATGGAAATAGGAAAAGGAATTTATTAATAGGTTGGAAACTGAGGATGGATCTTTTGTGGAAGATGAGGATTCTATGATCAATGAAGCGAAGATATTTTTTTTTGTGATTTGCATTCTTCTGTTCAAGTAAGCCAATGGTGGAGGGTTTGGATTGGTATCCTATTAGTGATGTGAAGTCAAAATGGTTAGAGAGGCCTTTTGAGTTGGATGAGATTAAAGAGGCGGTTTGGGAGTGTAGTAGGGATATATCCCTGGGCCAGATGGTTTTGCTCTTAGTGTCTATCAAGATTGTTGGGATGTTTTAAAATTAGATCTTTTGAATGTGTTTAAGAATTTTATGAGAATGGGGTGGTTAATTTGCATACAAATGCTGCATTTATTTGTCTTATTCCTAAGGAGGAGAGTGCAGCAAAAATGAGAGACTTTAAGCCAATTAGTTTGGTGACATCGCTTTATAAGATTTTGGCCAAAGTTCTTTCAAGAAGGTTAAAAGAAGCTCTTTGTGACACCATTTCCTACTCCCAAGGGGCCTTTGTGGAAGGAAGGCATATTCTTGATGTGGTTCTTATAGCTAATGAGGCTGTTAAACAACCTTTGGTCTAAGAATAAAGAGGGTTTATTGTTTAAGGTGGATTTTGAAAAAGCATATGATCATGTGGATTAGCATTTTCTTGATTTTGTTTTGGAAAGTAAGGCTGTGTTTGGTTCACTGGAATCATTCTTGGGAAAGGGGTTTGATTCCCGATTCAGATGTTTGGTTGAACACATTCCTAGGAATATAGCTTTTTTGTGGGAATCAGATGCCCCCCAAAAAGAGGTAACCTCAAACCCTTCTCAAATGTGGGATTGCAAAAAGATGCTTGGGAATCCAATTAATGAAAAATAAAATGACGAGCATGCCCTTGATTTTTACTCTTGGAAAAAAAAGATTCCACCCAAGTCTCTCATCTCTTAAAACCCATCATCTCCCCAAACCCCAAACCCATTTCAGCAGACCCCAAACCTTTTTCAGCTGCAGAAGAAGAAGAAGAATAAGCAACTGCAACAGTGGCCATGGCTGTTCGTTGTGTCTGTTTTCAGCCGCAAAAGAAGAAGAAGGTGAAGTGGTAAGGGGTTTGTGTGAATAAATCGTCCCATTTGTTTCTGTGGGCATAGTAATGAGAATTGGGCATACGACCCGAGTTCATGTGGTTGAGAAAGAAGTGCCTGAACTGGGAGATTGAGAAAGATACAGTCTCTTTGGAGAATTTTGATCTTAGTGCGGTAGCCATGGTGTACGGGATTTTCTCGGGAAAGTGAAAGAAAATTAGGGATTGGAAAAGAATATGAGAGGCAAATATGTATAAAATATATTTGTGGGTATATATATATATATATATATATATATATACTAATTTTTTGTTTTATTATTTTATTTTTTTTTCAATATTCTGGTTTTCAGTTTGGGTGCTGAGAAAATGGATGAGAAAACGATATGGGAAGGGTTATAATTGGAATTAAACTAGTTGACATGTTATTCTCATTACACATTCCTAAACTAACCAAACATCAGCCTAATGTTGGAAAGTGGAAAGTTTGCCATATTCTCATTTCCATGAAATTTGGTTTCCCAAAAATGAGATTTCATTCCAGTGAACCAAACGCAGCCTAAAAGTTTTGGTAGTAGATGGAGGAGTTTGATAAGAGGTTGTCTGTCTTCGGTTAATATGTCAGTGATTTTTAATGTTAAACCTCATGAGTGTTTTAGAGTGTCTAGTGTCTAGAGGCCTTAGGCAAGGTAGCCCTCTTTACCCTTTTTTGTTCACTTTAGTGATTGATGTTTTAGGTAGGATGGTTGATAAGGCTTGTGTAGCTAGGTTAGTGGAAGGTTTTTGGGTGGGTAGGAATATAGTTCATGTGTCCCATCTTCTGTTTGCATATGATACGATGTTTTTTTCGTCTAATGATAAAGAATATTTAATGAACTTTCATAAGATTTTGCAGATGTTTGAGTTATTGTCTGGATTGAGAGTGAATTTGGGCAAGAGTGGTTTAGTGGGGATGAATGTTCCTACAGTGGAGGTTAAGAGGTTGGCAGATTTGATAGGTTATAAGGTTGAATCGTGACCCTTGAAATATTTAGGGTTCCTAGGTCCGTCTTTTTTTGGGATCCAGTGATAGAAAAAGTTAGGAGGAGGTTAGATGGTTGGAAGATGTGTTTGTTGTCTAGAGGAGGTAGGTTGACTTTGATCCAGGCAGTTTTGTCTAGTATTCCCATATATTTCTTGTCTTTGTTTAAGGTACCGGTTTAGGTAGCTAATAATTTAGAGAAATTAATGAGATATTTTTTGTGGGAAGGTTGGGCCGTTGGGGGAGAGTAAAAAAATTGCACTTGATAAGTTGAGAGGTGGTGTGTCGATCTAAACCTAAAGGGGGGCTTGCTATGAGTAACATTATCCATCGAAATTTGGCATTATTAGGGAAATGACTTTGGAGATTTCTTCGTGAAATTAATTCTTTTTGGCATAAAGTTATCAAGAGTAAGAACGAGTTATAACATAATGGTTGGAATGCTATAGTGAGTAGAGAAGTGACTTATCGTAGCCTTTGCAAAGGTATTTCACAAATTCTTCCCATCTTTTTGAATTTTGTTGGTCAGTAATGGAGTGTGAAAGTTAGGTTTTGGGAGGATGTTTGGAGAGGGGAACATTCTTTTACTTCGTTGTTCCCAAGATTGTATAATTTTTCTCTTGTCTATAATGATCCTACTGTTAGTTTTGCGGTTTAATATTCGTTTCCGGTTTCGTGGAATTTTCATTTTTTACAGAAATCTCAATGATAGGGAAGAGGGCGAGCTTTCTTCTCTTTTGGCAATTCTTGATAGTTTTCATCTGAATCTTTTGATTGAGGATAGGAGAGGTTGCGTATTACATTCTTCGGGATCCTTTTCTTGTAAATCTTTTTTTGATGCTTTATGTGATGACTCTTCGGATCCTCCTTTTGTTCTTGCAAAGTTTATTTGAAAAGCGAAGGGCCTCCCCTTAAAATTCAAGTTTTTTGCTTGGTCAATGGCACATAAAAGAATTAATACTAATGACCTTCTTCAGAGAAGAATGCCTGGTTGGTATCTTTCTCCCCAGTGGTGTGTGATGTGTTGTGAAAAGGAAGAGAGTAGTAATCATCTTTTTTTACACTATTCGGTTGCCAGGGATTTGTGGTGTTTCTTGTTTCAGCTTGGTGATGAGCTTTGGGTTGTTCCTTAACATGCTTTTTGGATGATGGAGATTGTTTTTAAGGTTTTTGAGTCTTCTTTGAGAGTTTCCATTGTATGGAAGTGTTTTGTCTTAGCTATTTTCTGGGTAATTTGGCTTGAGAGAAATGCAAGAATTTTTTATGACAAAAGCCAGTCTATTCAAAGTTTGTGGGATAAAATTTGTTTTTTAACCTCTTTGTGGGTTTCGGTGACGAGAGAGTTTAAAGGTGTTCCTTTGTTTGTCATTAGGGATAATTGGGTGGCTATTTGTAATCCCTGAGTATGTTGTTTTTTTTTGTTTTTTGATTTTCTTGTAAGTAGGACTCCTTGTCCTCTTTGGCTTTTTAATATAATTGTTGATTATCAAAAATAAATAAATAAATAAATAACCTTACATGTATCATCAAATCATAAAAGGTACAAATTACCCAAAATAACACATAATTCTCAAATTTATTCATAATCCCCAATCCCCATATCAAACCGTAATACCCAATACTGAATTTTTGTTCATAATCCCACAAAATAACTTAATAATTCCCAATTTAGCCCTTTTCATTTTATTTTTTTCTTTTTTCTTTTTTTTTTATATTTTATATATGATTTTTTCAAATATGTCATCATTATATAATTAATGTGATTTGACATTACAAAAATTGGGAATTATATTCAAAATAGGGGATTACATGCAATTTGGCTCATAACCTTAACCTAATTGGACCTTAGGACTGGACTTGTTATATATATATTTTTTTTGACAGGTTCCAAGGATGCCTTGTTGAATGGGTCAAGCCATTTTTCCTTTTCACTCAAAGATGGTTTAAAATATGATTTTAGGCAAAATCTAGCTTGCTTGTTCGAATGGGCTGCTACATTAGAACAGTAGCCCATTCAAACTAGACATAAGTTTGTTTTTCACTCTTTCCACTGTTCAAACGAGTAGTGTCTTTCTGGCAAGGCCGTTCAAATGGTTGCTAAACTCGTTCGAACGGGAAGTAAAAATATGCTGTAACGGCTAGTCCGTTCGAAAGGGGCTTTGAGTCGTTTGAATTGGGATTTGCAGAAAAGCCTCTAATGGTTCTATTTTGAACCCTAGCAGCCATATTGACCCTAGACTTATAAATACTCATTCTATGGGACTTGTTTAGGTTAATGATCACACACAAATAAGAACCAACACAATATCCATCAATCTTATGAAAATCAAACCCTAGTTTCATCATTCTCTCTTGAGCCAACTTAGTCAACCTAGTCAAATCCTAGAGAGATTATAGAGTGGGCTTTTATTTGTTAAATTTACTCTTTGAGGAGTCTCTCTTGTCTTAAAATCTTCATCTCTACATCTTGTTGTACAAGGGTTGGGTTATAACCTTTATTGGAGAAGGAATGGGTTTACACCTTGATTGTATGGTTTGGTCTCTACTGGTGAAAGAGATTTGAGGGTTGGAAGGAGGATATCAAAAAAGGTTTCTCCACCTTAAAGGATATGGGTTTACTGCTTGATTGTAAGGTTTGATCTCTACCAATCAAAGAGAATTAATTTTTTTATCTTGATTCGGAAGAAAGATACTAAAAAAGGTTTCTTCACCTTAAAGGAGTGATCCATAGTAAATTGGAGAATCCACGAGCTAGGTGGTTAAGGCGTGGATATAGGTGAAGTCTAAACCGTGTTAAAATCGTTGTGTTTGATTTCTCTATTCCTTATCTTTGCAATTTATATTTGTGAATTTGTGATTGTTTTTATATATATTGCATCGCATTGTTTATTTGTACAATTAGCTTTTAATTTCCGCATAATCGATCAAACTTTTGCTATAGACCCTATTTGACCCCTCGTGGGTCGTTGTAATAGGCCAACAAAAACTATACATCACTGAGAAGTGATCCAAATGCATGTGTGTGTATGTGCATGCATAAATATACGGTCCCAATCTTGTAAGGATGTTTTGAAAAGCCCACTTTCACTGGGATAATTGCTTTGAAAAACTGACCATATATATCTTACTACTATATAAATGTAAAAGGGTTTTTAAATTTGTACTTTCATTTTTTTAATTCACTAATTACCTTAAATTACCACTGTACCCCTTTCTCTTTCCTAACCACCCCACATCTCAATACCCTTATTAGGAATTCATAAAACCCTTAAAAGACCTACGAACACAGCCACTCAAACCAAAAGAAAACGGCAAAACAGAACGACACCTTCTGACAAAAGAGAACGACATGTTCCCAACGTTTGCCACAGTCAAACGTATAGAATGTTAAAAAGTTTGCTCTTCATGGGTCTTTTTTTACATTAACTTTTTGGGATTTAAATTCGCTAATGTATGAGATTGTTTTTCGCGTGAATCCAATCTTTGTTCAAATTTTTGAACTTATGCTTAGTTAAAGTTCTAGAATATTATGTTTATCTGAACAAAATATAATAAATAAATAAAAGAATTTCGTGAATTCTTAACTCAATTTTTTTGTTAAAAATGGGGGGGAGGGGGGGAATTATAAAGGCATGTTATGATATTATCATGTAGAAATTGAATTATTTCTGTTTTGTATAAATGGTCTTGTAAATGATATTAATAATAATATTTCAGCATATAGTACTAGTTAAATGTAAAAATTACAATGGAACTGTCAACCAAGAGGAATTGAAGGAGAAACATCCCTGTAAAACTTTAAAATGCTACTATTCAGGAAGTGGAATTAATCCTTAAGACTTTACGGAATTAAACCAAAATATGAGTATATATAGCTAAACAGTGCTTAAACTTCAACTTTGAATTAAACAAGTAAGTTAAAAAATGGGTTTGATTTACTAAATTTTAGGAATATTTAAAATCACCCCATTTGTAACACAATTGTGCAAGGATTTTTGGATACAATGCATCCACTGAGGAAAGCATTCCTTAAAATTGTTACACTTTGAAGGGGCAAAAGAAAAAGAA
Source organism: Hamamelis virginiana (assembly GCA_017140935.1). NCBI lineage: Eukaryota > Viridiplantae > Streptophyta > Magnoliopsida > Saxifragales > Hamamelidaceae > Hamamelis > Hamamelis virginiana. Next base: position 3,116 of record JAESVK010001438.1, on the reverse strand, counting down.
ACATGAATGTGTGCACAAGACATCAAAAATGCATTATTTTTGTGAGCAATTCTCCCATTCGTAGGACCCCTATATTCAAACAATGCGACATTGCTGAAAGTATTAGAAAAGAATGTAGAATGAGAAAAAAAAAAAAAAGGTCTTAATGTTTGCATGAAACATGCCATCAGTCACACACTTCTACGGCTTTTCTCAACAAATGTAATATCAGGATAATGTTTACTAATAGCTTTATAAATTAAGCATCCTATATGAAAAATAATTTAAAACTTTAGCTAAGCATAATTTTATCACATATGGCACTTAAGGCTTTATATTTTCTCACTTTAAACAATGTTTAACAAATATTCTACTGTTCTGCATGACTTAATTGAAAATATTTTTTTTTATTAAATTTTAACTTCTAATATTTGTCTTGTCAAGATATACCACAAAGTCTTTTTTTTTTTTTTTTTTTTCTAATTCAAATTGATTACTCCACAATATTTCTTCCTGTGTTTGTAATTATCTATGAAATTAACAAGAAAAAACAAAAACAAAAACGAAAAACAAAAACATAAACATACCTTCACCAGGGCTACCAATGCCACCCTTAAATTAATAGAACATGGCCGCTGATCAGGATCTGATCTAATCTCTCCTGTAACAGTCTTTGTTTTGATGAATTGGTAAAGATCCATTAGAACAAGGCCCAAGCACGGAAACTCTAAACAAGCAGTTTAGTAAATAACTAAAGATCCATTAGAACATGGTGTGAACCAGCCAAACACCGTCTGTGGTGGTTCATCGTCCAAAGACAAGGAGTGAAATTGGACGGAAATTCTTAATCTAAACAGGCAGAGCAGTAAATATCCATTAGGACATATATGTTGTGAACCAGCCATTGGAAACCTGAAGACCATAAAGTGCAAAAGACACCGATCTGTTCATCTATTCCCATGCACCGACAGTTACCACGCCGTCGTCCACCGTCCGCCCACAAGGACGGAAACCCTAGAAAGACAATAAAGTGCAAAAGACGCTGACTCTTCATCTAATCCATGCACCGACACTTATCACATCACATGCACATGCACCTGACACCTATCACATGTAACAACATGTGACTGGATTCTAGGGCTGGCAAAAATCAACCCTAACCCATTTACCCCCTCCATACCGATTTAGTTTTAATGGGTATGGGTCTATAATTTTTAATAAATAGATCATAAGTGGGCCTTCCAATCAAATCCATTTATAATTGGGTTAGATATGGGTACCCAATTACTAATTAAACTGCTATAGCCTACATGAAGCTAGACCGTATTCTCACTAACAAGCCATTCAACGTTTCCTTAATGGGTAGCATGAATACTGAATGCATGATGTTCAGTAGGGATGTCGACGTGGCGGGTTTGGGACGGGTCAACCCTTCCCCGACCCCGTCCCATTTAAGAATATCCCATTCCGTTCCCATCCCAAACCCGTGACGGGTCAGGTTTATAAATCCCATTCTCGTCCCAATTAAAATATCCAATTTCGTTACCGCCCCGCCCCGCCCCGTCCCGTTTATTTTGGCGGGGCGAGGCGGGTTAAACGGGTCATGCAGGTCATAAGTTATCTAATATTCAAAAAATACAAATCTGCTCAATTTACAGTAATCTATCAAAATATTCATACAAAATCAACATAAAATAAATATTAAAGAACATCAACCCCAAATAAACAAGCAAATAATGTTTAAAGTACAACAAACTAACAAAAAAATATAATATCAATACAAATAAAGAACAACAGAAGCATATAGTTCAACATAATTTAGTAGAGAAGACTACAATCTTCGGTTTCAGTCCGAATTTGAACCAAACAATAAATTCAATGCAAGAAAGATGCATATGCTTTGTGAAAAGGCAACACCAAAAGAATTTGGGAGTGGAAGAGGAAGCAGGAGTCACACAACTTTATCTATACTAACAGCTATGTTACCCTTTCGGTATTTAGCCTTTGTTTGGATCCCGGAAAAAGAGAGGGAAAGAAAAGGGAAAAGTTAAAAAAAACTTCAGAAAATAATTCATTTCAATTCAATTTTTGGCATTTTTCATTCCTTTTCCTTACTCAGATCCAAACAAAACCGTGAAGTAAAAAAAATTAAGGAAATTTTTTAAAGAAAAATGGCCATACAATAACTGGTATTTCCTTGGATATAAGAATATAGATTTTCATTAACTGTGCTCTATAGTATATAGATTTTAACTAACAGTGTCAAAATACAGCACACTGGTCAATTTCCAAATAGTGCATCTAAAGATGCAAACTAGATCCAGCCAGCTTGTAATTTTGAGTCCCATAAAAGGGAGAATGTTCTCAAAATAGTTTGGGAGATATTTTCTACACAAGACTCTTTTCACACCCAAAATGGCAACCCAGAAGAAATTATTCCATGAGCCAGATAAGTTCGCCCTCGCCAAACATATAGCATCCATCATATGATATCACAAAGGGGAGAAATATAAAGAGACTAGGTTTTCCAACTAAAAGTTCAGAAAACATTCATCTAGCCCAAGAAATGTCCCTTTCACCACAATACAAAATGTGCAATTCAAATCTTAATGGAAAAAACAAAATTTCTAAATGCAACATATGTGGATTACATAGACAACAGCCACATATATGCTGACGGGGCCCTATGAAATGGACCCCATGAAAAGGATTCTCACCAAAGTACTTAAATATCGAGAATAGGAAAAAAAAGTAACCAGCCCATAATGACAATATGCATGATATCACAGAATATTCATGATTTCACTACCACTGCATTTGGTTGTCAAGAAACTTATGCAAGAAATTGAAATACAGGAAAGTAAAGATTAAGGTATGCAAAGGAAAAAGGAACTTGGGCAGAACTAGCCTTAACTACAAGTGTTTGGTTTATAAGAAAGTAGAACAAAGTAGAACAAATATAGAAGTTTTAATTTTTCTCTGACACCTTTTCTTGTGAAAAAAATAAAAAAAGAAAATTTGTGTTTTGAAGAAAATATTTTTGTGTAAGAAGGATTAGTGGTGGGATATACAATCAAGCACACAACGAGTGGATTTATTTTAATTTCCCTTTCCTTTTCGTACCCATCAAAACGGGG
>JAESVK010001435.1:0-16686 GCA_017140935.1 Hamamelis virginiana | reverse complement strand
ATAATTTTTAAAAGTGTACCAATTAATGTCCCTCACCAGAGCCAGGGCCAGAGTCTTTATAAAGTACCTCACCTGAAGTTTCAAGGTACTTAACTCTGTGGCCGCCACCGCCGCGACTTGGCCCTGAATTCTTCACTGACCCAATATGCAATCCCTCCATGAAACCTCTAGTAGCTCTGTTATCAGTATTATGCGACGATGAATGCCGCGGCAGCCGGGCTTCTGCTGCTGAAAGCACAGAAGTGAGCAGTAATGAAGCAAGAAGAAGAGCGAGAAAGGTGGTAGAAGAAGGCTTGTGTTCACTAGCCATCTTAGAAATGGTAAAAGTGACCCTTTTGGAAATATCTGTTAGTTGCACGAAGGGCATGGAAATATGGAATGCCTATTTATAGTGTGTTGGAGGTAAGGTGGTAACAGTTGGGGGGGATTGGAGACAATGGCGGAACCAAAGGTTAGGGTAGGGGGCCCCCTGACTTTTTGAAATTTATATATATATATATATAGGGATGCTATTATAAATTATACCTTACATAAAGTTTCATAACGTCAAATGTAGCGTATATTTTAAAAAAAATGACCGTTAGATTAGATGAAGTGCTTGTCAATTTCATGTTGTCAAAAATCACAATGATCCAACGGTTGGTTTATGAAAAATGTCACTACGAAAAATTATTACATTTAATTTGTTCTTCAAAATATCATCATTTTCCCCTAGTCAGCTTTTCACAAATCGACCGTTGGATCAATGTGATTTTTTGTGAACATAAATTGATAAGCAGTTCATCTAACCTAATGGTCAGTTTCTTAAAATATACCCTGCATTTTGCCATATTAAGGTCACCACTTTGTGTAATATACACTTTATAATATCATTCTTGTTATTTTATACATTGTATATCTTACACAACCACTCTAAAGACCGGTATTTCTAATTTAACAAAAAAATTGAAGGAACAAATTAGCATTAAAATTTTGGAAAAGGGATTGAGGTATCTATCGAAAGAGAAAATAGAGAAAGAAGAAAAAGATAGAGTACATTAGAGGGAATGTGAAGGAAAGAGAGGAAATTTTGGCTAGAGGCTCACATAAACATCATGCATTTATATTTTTATCTTCCTCAATTAAGGTTAGAACAATTCATTTTTTACAAAATTATTTTGAGTAGACATGAATCATATATATATATATATATAGCACATATATAATAACCCAAAAAGGGTTTAAATTTAGAAAGCTATACTCAATTGAATTTTCAGAAAAAAGATATGACCTTAAAATAATTTATTTTGAACTATGGCCCATAAACTTTAACAAACTCTTATGGATTATATAGAATTTTGATGGAAAGACTATTTAACCTTCCAAATCCTTGGGTTGAATAGTATTATCACCAAATAAGTTTGTATGAACTTTTATAGTATTGCGATTTTGGCACTAATATTTTGTAAACTTACAATTTTATATATATTATAAAAATGGCTATTTTACTTTATTTTCATATTAAAAAATAATACTCTCACATCAAAAAATTTGGCCCCTCTTGAGAAAAAATCCTTATTCCTCCACTGATTGGAGAAGTGTACTTATTCAAACACATGTTTAGATTTTTCTACTTCTTTTTTTTTTTTTTTAATATTATTATTATTTGTAGTTCTTGAGGTGCAAGCCACCTTTAGGGTCAGGAAAATAACAAGGCATGTTGTTTAGTTTTTGTTTGGTTCTTTGGAAAAATTAAGGAAAAGGAAAGAAAAGTATAAAATGCTTCTTATATATATATATACAGTTCCTTTCATATGAGGACGTCCGTTTTTTTTCACAAAGTGCAGACGTGTCTTTGCAGCCCTTGGATGGACTTAAATGAGATCAGACGATTGTCTTATTTCAAGATGATTAAACTCGGTTCAAAAGCCACGAATCAGCCACTCAAGAGATGCCAGCTTCGAACTTACCAGAAATCCCTAAAAATCTGCCATTCGAACCTCAAGACTCAAGAGAAGAGAGGGCTCGCAGATTCGTGAGGTTGAAGAGAAGAGAGGCGCAGCAGATTCGTGGGGTTGAAGGAGCCATTCGAACCTCAAGACTCAAGAGAATAGAGGTGCAGCAGATTCGTGAGGTTGAAGGAGCCATAACAGCAGCAGCCATTCGAACCTCGATCATGAAGCCCTAAATCTGACACTCCATTGATGCCATCGAACCTCATGAAGCTCAAGCTCCATTGACAACCTCACGCTTCTCAAGCGCCATTCAACGGATTCTCACACTCCATTGGTGCTCACGAGAAGCTCAAGCTCCATTGACAACCCCTTCCTTTCAATCGATTCCTTATCAAGCTACAAACTGGTAAGTTAGGGCTTTTTTTTTTCTTTTTTCTTTTTTTTGAAAAATTAGGGCTTTTGCAGATTTAGGACTTTTGCATCAAATGCCCAAAATATTATGTAGACTATGTCAGATTTTGGGCTATTGTGTCAAACTTTGGGATTTAGGGCTTTTGCATCAAATGCCCTAAAAATTATGTAGACTTTGCATTAGATTTAGGGATCATGTTGCAACTCATTTTTGGTGTTACTCCCTACAAGTTGAATACCATCTAAATTGCACAATTGGTCGATTCTTAATGCTCAAACCCAGAGAGGTGACTTGAAAAAAACAATATTGATTGAGATATGATATATTGTTTCACTTCCATTCTCCTTTATTTTTATTTTGAGTACATTAATGTTTATAAGCTACATTATATTATATCGAATATGCAGAAAATTAAATTAATTGAGGAATGATTCCAAATGCTTCCAGTACGTATTGATCATATCCATTTATATCACAAACGTACTAGTAATTTTCCAAAAACTAATTCCACAAAATTCTGTAAATATTATTTTTCTTTTATTCTCCATGAGAATATAATTTTTAAAGTAACATGTTGACTAGAGAAGTTTCATTCATCTCATATTTTGCAAATTTTCAATAATAAAATAGTGTTCTATCTTTTTCTTCTTCTTTTTTCCTTTTTTTCTCACATACAGTAAGATTTAAACGCATATCATCTATTCTATAATGGCGTGACAAGTTGCCAGTAAATATCAACATAACTGCATATGGTCATTAGTGTTGTCATTATGATGAAAAAATTGGTTATAGAGCATGATGTCAGGTTATGTTACCTACTTCAGTATAAGATCTCAGTGATTAAACCTGGCCCTGTTAAGGTTGTTCGAGTCTGTGACAATAGTATGATTGTGGGCTTAATGTGTTACACATATATCAACTGCGTGTGTCTTTCACTAGAGATATCATATCATGATTGAGGTAAGGTTGGGATAAAAAAAAGGGCAACACCTTGTCTAAGAGTACATGGAGACTGGCCACTTGGATATAAGATCCTTGTGGGACGTAGGTAATATACAATAGGAAAGTCAGGCAAATTAAGGATGATTAATTTTCAGGGAGCAGCATCTTAAAATTAGAACTTTGTTCATGTAGGTAGGTAACATTTGATTTTGGTAAGTTAGGGCTTTTTTTTTTCCTTCATTTAAAAAAAAAAAAATTAATTGTCATATTTACTGCTTTTGCATCAAATGCCAAAACTATTATGTAGACAATGTTATGCAGCAAAATAATCATTGAAACTTTGTGGTTGAAAAATTGAGCAGCAAAACTATTGGCAATATTTTTGTTTCTTTGGCATATTTCATAAATCCATGCTTGGATATCATGATTTATGTCATAAATCCATGAATTTTTTTTCATAAGTTTATGATATTCAACAGCTTAATATTAATGTCAATTATTATATTTGACTTTGTTAACCTTTGTCTTTTTTTTTTTTTTTTTTTGGTCTATAGATATGTGTTAGAGATGGACTCAAATGAAATGGACCATCTTACCAATGATTTAGGGGATGATTTCCAATACACACCCACACAACAACATGAAGAATCAACCTCAGCTACATTCGAGGTCTTTTACTTCCAGAGGAATGGGATCATTATAAACCGAACATTGGTCAAGAATTTGATTCTTTGGAAGCTGTCTACCAGTTTTACATTGATTATGCGAAGCGTGCTGGGTTTGGTATCCGAACAGGGGGTAGTCATAGGAAGGAGACTGAAATAATTAGAAAAGAATATGTCTGCTTTAAAGAGGGATCAAAAAAAGAAAAGGATGTTGATAACAAATGGCTTAGGGGGTTGACACGTGAGAATTGTAAGGCTAAACTTGTTGTCAAGTCGGGTGAAAAATACAAAGTTTCTGTTTTTGTTGAGCAACATAGCCACCCATTGACAACCCCTTCCAAAGTTCATCTTTTGAGATCACATAGGAATGTTAGTACTGCCAAACGGTCAATAGCAGGACTGTTGGAAACTGCCAATGTGCCTATACATCAACAGAATGAGTATTTTTGAGCTAACTACTGGTGGGTTGGACCAAGTAGGATGCACGGAGATGGATTTAAGAAATGCTCAAATGGATTTCAGGAAATCAATAAGAGGGTCATGACGCCGAACTGTTGAAAGAGTATTTTGTTTCATAACAACAAAATAATCCATCTTTTTTTTATGCTATTGAGACAGACAATGATAATCGAATTACACAGTGTTTTTGGGCTTATGCTACATCTAGAAGGGCGTATAGTTTTTTTGGGGATGTTGTTGTGTTCGATACTACGTATAATACAAATCGATATAGTATGATATTTGTCCCATTTATAGGAGTTATTAATCATAGGCAATCAACTTTCTTTGGTTGTGGGTTTTTGAGTAACGAGAGCACCGAATATTTTATTTGGCTATTTGACCAATGGATGCAATCAATGTCGACCGGTCCGCCAAAGATGATCATAACTGACCAAGATCCAGCCATGTCAATCGCCATTGCTGAAGTATTTTCTGACGCGTTGCATAGATTTTGCATTTGGCATATTTTGAATAAGTTTTTTGAAAAATTAGGGCCAAGGGTTTGGGCAAATCATTACAATAAGTTTAGTAATTGCATTTGGGATTCAAATACTACGTAAGAATTTGAATCAAGGTGGATGGAAGTCGTTGAACACAGTGGAATGCAAGGAAATGAGTGGTTGAAAAGAATGTTTGCATTGCGTTTTAAATGGGTTCCCGCATATGTGAATGATGGAATGTCTTCAAGTCAACGTGCCGAGAGTAATCATGCATTTTTTAAAAGATTTTTGAACAAAAATAATTCATTCGTTGACTTCATTTCACGGCTTAACAGGGCACTAGGGCGTCAACGGGATGAGGAGCTTATGTGTGACCATAAAGATAAGAATGAGCATCCCACATTGAAGACAAATTTTATCATGGAGAAACAAATGGCTGATTTTTATACATGTGAAATATTTTTGAAATTTCAAGATGAGTTTATGGAATGTATGTGGTATTCATCACATTTGGAAGAAGATAATGGCAATGGATTATGCGTATATCGGGTTCAAAATGCAAATGAGTCGAGGATAAGGTACAGGAGATTGTGGATGATTCGTTTGAAGACATGGTGCATTGTAGCTATAAGAAGTTTGAGTGGGAGGGCATTCTATGCAAACATGTGTTGCATTATTTAATTTTCAAAAAACAAATGACGACATTACCTGAGAAATATATCTTGAGTAGATGGGGTAAGGTAGCAAAATCATTAAGGGTAGTAGATGGGAGTGGTGTTGAGTTAAAAGATACTGCTAATAAGTCATTGTTAGTGAAACATAACCGATTGTATCAACTATTTGGAAAGGTGGTTGATAAAGCCCTTCTTAGTAAGGAGAAAACCCTTAAGTTGGAAATATTATTGACCTCATTCCATGGTGAACTCGTGTCAAGTAGTATGAATAGCAATGAGGTTAGCGTTTCTAGTAAATCCAACACTCCTCAGAGACCAATGTTGATTGAGCCGAACAAATGCAGGCCAAAGGGATGTGGAAAATTCCTCAAGGGAGGCAAAGAGAGGGCTAAAGAACAAGGAAGGAAATGTGCCGTCTGTGGACATGTTGGAAAAGTTGGAGATTCTCATGATAAGCGGAATTGTCCAATATTAAAGAATTTGTATGTTTACTAAGTTCATCTTTACAAATGTTAATTTTTATTCACGTTAGCAATTTTATTGTATGTTTATTATTTTTAAAAAATAATTGTGTCCTTTATTGTGTATCTTGTAGAGCATTTCAAATACAAAATGAAGGAACACCACATGATAGATATTGGTTCGTCTCCTATAGGCAAGTGCTTGATTTCTCTTGTGTAACATTGATTTATTTTTTGTAGAAAGTTGTTTATTTTTCAGCTATTTGTTACATTGTTTTTCCTTATTTAATTTGAATTAAAACAAAGTTTCGATTTTCTTTTTGTAGGAGTTGATGAGTTGGATGGGAATTCATGTTGAAACAGATTGATGGTCACAGTTTGGACAACACTGTGTGGAAAGAGAAATCAAGATGTATTAGATATTGATATTATTTTAATTTTCAGTATAAATTGATGTTAAGAGCATTTTTATTTACAAATGTTACAGTTCAGGATGTTAATTATTTATTTAGCACTTTTTATTCTATGGCATCTTCAGTTTAGTGCACTTTAATTTTTGTTGCTGAATCCGAGCTTAACAAGTGGCATCATTAATTTTTGTTGCTGACTCCGGGCTGAACATGTGGCATCATATTATTTTTGGCATTAATGCCATCTGGTGTAAAAGCGAATACCAAATGCTGAATTTTTGGCATTAATGCCATTTAGTGTCAAAGCGGGATCATTAATGCCAGATTTTGGCATTAATGCCATTTAGTGTCAAAACGGATGCCAAATGCCGGATTTTTGGCCATTAATGTCATTTAGTGTCAAAGCAAATACCAAATGCTGGATTTTATGCATTAATGTCATTTAGTGTCAAAGCAGGATCATTAATGCCAGATTTTGGCATTAATGCCATTTAGTGTCAAAGATGTCATTTGGTGTCAAAGCGGTATATATGTCAAATGCCGGATCTTTGGCATTAATGCCATTTAGTGTCAAAGCGGGATCACTAACGCCAGATTTTGGCATTAATGCCATTTAGTGTCATAGCGGATGCCAAATGCCGGATTTTTGGCATTAATGTCATTTAGTGTCAAAGCGAGATGCCAAATGCCGGATTTTTGGCATTAATGCCATTTAGTGTCAAAGCGAGATCATTAATGCCGGATTTTTGGCATTAATGCCATTTAGTGTCAAAGCGGATGCCAAATGCTGGATTTTTTACGTTAATGCCATTTAGTGTCAAAGCGGATGCCAAACGCCGGATTTTTGGCATTAATGCCAATTAGTGTCAAAGCGGGATGCCAAATGCTAGATTTTGGCATTAATGCCATATGGTGTCAAAGCGAGATGCTAAATGCCAGTTTTTGGCATTAATGTCATTTAGTGTCAAAGCGTGATTATTAATGTTAGATTTTGGCATTAATGCCATTTAGTGTACAAAAAAGCCAACATAGTTGCATCAATCCAGACAAAATAAATTAAAAAAGCCCTAAATATATGCATAAAACAAACTTCTGTCCATTCAAAAAAGACCCCAAACATAAAATATCTCATGCAAGAGAATAGGCACATGCCATTACACATTCGCATTCTTCATTTCAAATACAAGTACTGATTCCTTCCAATTGAACTGGCAAAAAAAAAAAAAAAAAACACAGCAACAACTACAATAGCAATCGATAAAACTTGGATACAACATTTTTTATGTTTTCCACTATTCTCAATAAGTTGAAATTTCGACAATTGCTCTTTTAATTCCAGATTCTTTTGTTGTAACATTAAATTTTCTTGTTTCAAAGCAAAATTCTTGTCCAGTAGCTCCATGTCAAATTGTCTTCCACGCGCACATGGCGATGGGTCATACCAATCAAAGTACCCACATCCATTATTTCCCTATAATGGAAGAAGTCAATTATTAAATGGTAATATATTAGAATATTTCAATTCTCTAGTTTATGCATAGAAAAGACTTACCTTATAATTCATGCATCCAAAAAACCGTCTTCCAAGATTTGAGACCGTCAGCGATGTTCTCAAAGGTGATCGTATGCTACAGTGGCAATATCGAATCTCATATTCTGTTGTGATGCATTTTGAATTGTTTGACTTGATGGCATTTTTTTTTTTCGCTTTCAACCTACTGTATAAGGATGAAAACACAAAATATTATGGGATTCAAAATTGAAAACTTAGCCAATTAATGACATTTGATAAAAATATTCACAATAGTTTTGCTGCTCAATATTTCAACCAACAATTTTTCAACCACAAAGTTTCAACGATTATTTTGTTGCATAACATTGTCTACATAATTTTTCAAACACATAATATTCTTTACAAGTATAGATCACAACTCGCTTTCTCTCTCTAATACGGACACACAAGACAGGGTTCCATTTTTGAAATTTATTCTCTGGGTGAAAAAAATTCACTATATTTCTAATCAAGAGAATGAGAATGAAACACATACAGGATATATGAACATTTTTCTGACAGACTTAATTTGCTTGAAGTAGGTCAAGTTGAGTAATAAAATTCAAACTACCCAAGAGGACGTAGAATCCACGTGACTCCATTAATCCATTGACTTTTGGGGTTTCTTCCACACTTCACAAGGCTTATTGAAAAGTACGTCCAAATTAAATGAGACAAAATGTTAAACACTACTACAAAAACTGTTAAAGGGGACACTTTTTTATTGGCACATTAAGGACACTTGTGGTAAGTGTCCCCAAAAGTTACTTATTGCAACACTTTTTAGAAAGTGTCCCTATTAGATCATGTTTTGCAACACTTTTATTAAAGTGTCCTTATAAACCTAGTATTAGCAACACTTTAGGAAAGTGTCGCGTAAATATCCAAAAACAAATTACTTAAGGCGACACTTTTTTAAAAGTGTCTATATTAGCAACACTTTAGAAAAGTGTCCCTAAACTTTCTCAAATTATTTTAAACTTTTTAGCTTTCCCTCTCTTTAGTAGTCCCACTCTCTAGGGATAGATCAATACAACGCCGTTTAGGGAAACTGCATTTTGGCCCCATGTGTTTTTATTCTCCCGCCCTCGATCACTCATCACACACTCTCTCTCTCTCTTCATTCGATCTCACTCTCTCTCTCTCCCCCATGCGATCCCCCGTTGTTGGAGCACTCATCGGGATCATGCTTCTCCCTGCGGGAACCCTATCTCTTCGCCAGACCCTTCTCCCTACTGGAACCATGTCATAAAACCCTAAACCCTAGCTCTTCTATGGAGAAATTCCTAAAGCGATGAGCTCCGGATCTCATAATTTTTTTTTGCTCTTCTCTCTCTCTCGCACCTCTCATGGCAGCCCTAAAAGCTTCGTCCATCTCTAATCACAAGTAAGGTTTAATTTATTGAGTTATGATTTGTTCATCTTTGCTCTATTTAAGGATACCCATTTCACGTAGTTCATTAAAACCTTTATGCTCTCTCACTATTTCACAGCATACATATTTTCCTGAGAAAATCTTAAAATTTCAAGTTTTGTTGATTGGTTCTTTGCAATCAATCAATAAATTAATTTTTGGAAATCTTGTTTTCTTGAGATCATAGTTCTAATATTCAATAAATTTCTATGAGTGAGTTCCCCACCATTGGCTGAAGCCTTGTGATGGTTCAAAGCAGTCTAAGGAGTTCTATTGTGATTGTGGGGTCAAGCTAGGTTTAAGAAATGGGAGCTCTTTTGCTCATTTCTTAGATTCTCTTAAGTTGTAACGTTCAGTTTTTGCGTTTCTTTCTTATGTGTGTACTTCCTGTGTATATTGGATTTAAATCTCTATTTCTTCTTAATAAATTTACTTTATTCGTAGAAAAAGAGGACTTATACACGGATCCGTGTCCAGGATTAATGGCGGCTGAAATGGCTTATAGAATTGCTGTACCTTTGTCGATTAATATCTGTCTGAAGTTGTAATGCTTAAGTAACTATTTCGGTTTAGTTTTATCTACTAATTATATTTTTCTTTATTTAGATTCTTAGATCTCTATCCATATTCTGTTCAATTTTAATGAAGTATGAGGCTTTTTCCTCTTGATGTAGTTTTATCTACCACATTCCATTGCATCTTCTTTATTAGTGTTTTTCCCCAATGCTGAATTTATTCAAATCTCGAACTCTGTTTTGGATTGGATAACAGGGGTATTGAGATTACTGAAGCTCTGCGATTGCAGATGGAAGTTCAGAAGCGGCTACACAAACAGCTTGAGGTATGAATTTGTTCGATTAAAGGATTTTGGTTTTAATGTGATGGACCACTTACTGCTTAATACAGTAGTCAAGTTAGCAAAAAACAGGATTGGGAGGAACTCTTTCCTTCTTTATATAAATTTATTGCAAAGCCAGATGGCTATTCATTTATTTTTCGAGTTCACACCTTGAATAGCATCTGGAGGCTTATTTGTCCATCTTTAGTCCTGTGGTTTTTAGCAAGAATGATGGGGAAATCAGACATTTATGGCACAGTGGGATTCACATGTGGCATCAAAGTACTTATTATACCTCTATAGTAGCTCGGCAAAATGGTTAGGTGTGTGGGCTGCCCTATCTTGGGAATGGCACACCCCTAACAAACATTTACATTATGAACTGTTAAGGAATTGAAAGATTATAAGCTTCTTTTGTCATTTTTTCATTAATGTAAGACAAAACAAAGTCACTTTAACTGGTATGTATCTGTGTTCTTGTCTCCTTAGATTTGTGGGTCTAGAATTTCCTTGGGCAATATTGCTTTGCTTGACCACAAAAATATTGTGGCTGTATTGGTGGTTGTATGGTTATTCAGCCTTGACAGCATTGACTAGTGTGGCAGCCTGACAATTTTGACACAAAAATCAGGCAATTTGGGGAAAAGACATGCTTGGAATATTCTAGAAAAGCCTAGAAATCTCCACACTCTTCTTACACACAAAGTGGAGAACGTTCCGGAACCTTCTAGAACATTATGGAAGGCAAGAGAAGCTCCAAGGATTCTAGAGACTTGTGGAACATGAGGGAAGCTTCAAGGAATACTCTAAAATATTGGAGGTGGCTTTGGAATGTGGAACTCTCTATAAGGTTAGCTTGTGTAGTTGCTTGTACATAAGACTAGAATATTCTAGATACTAGTGGTAGCTTATATAGCATGTGACTATAGAGTATTCTAGATACTCGTAAAGATATTTAGTGGGAGAACTCTCTAGAAAAGTGTACATATGCAAGCATTCTAGAATTCTCCTTAAGGCCTATAAATAGGTGGAGGTAGCTCATTTGCTCCTCACCTCTCAAGCATTCAAGCTCTCAAGTTGTAAAGCTATCAAGCTCTCTCTTTATATACTTTCCTTTATTCAAGCAATACACTTTCATTCACACAAACTCTAGTGTCTTGCTTTGTTCTCTTGTTGCATTCTTGGCATTTTGTTGGGAAAGGCTGACTTAGCACTTCTACTTGGCAAGTAAAGTGTCCAAGGCCGCACGGTCGAGGGATGAAACAATTAAGGCCGTGACACTAGGCAGTGTCTATTGTCTATTGTTTCTCCTTTCGAAACATGCTCCAAACTTTTTTGCTGGCATTTAATGGCTTCTTGTAAAGGGTAAGGTACAAAGGTGTCCTTGATCTTCTTACAGGTCAAGAAGTGTTGAAGAAATTCCATAATCTTGGTCTTCAAAATGTTGGAGTCACCTTCAACTCCATAATTTTGAAGAAATATTGAGAGATATGATGAAATTCCAAAACTTCTGCTAATGCACATCTTTATGTGGACGTAATAGATCTCTCCTTTCTCCTCTATTTTGTTCTGTTCATTAGAAAAATTAAAAACAGAAAAAGAGAATTTAGATTTATTTTTAGGTGTTTTTTCTTCATGAGTGAGTTTTATCTTAAATGGGTTTTGTGAGTTGCAGGAGGATGATATGTTGCGCGAGCAAATTGGCATCCACGGAACTGAAAAGAAGAGTTTCTCATTAACTCTGTTTTGCTTTCTCATTAGCAAATTGGCATCCACGGAACTGAAAAGTAGAGTTTCATATTTTACATTTCTAGACAAGAAATTTTATGGTACTTCTGTCTTTAACTTTTTCTTCCAAGACTATAGATGGCCCTTTTAAAGTCTAGTGACTGTCATTTCTTAGTTTTCCCTAGTGCAACACACGTGGGAGGTTCTTTGATGTGTACTTCTCAATGCTGGTCTCTATGTAAAAAGCGCAATTCCTATTTCTAGTGATTAATTTATGGTTTTTAGACTAATATTAAAATTATTAATTATATCTAAGGAGTACGCTCTTCTCCTTATTGATATGCATCAACTTTATTAGCATTAAATTAAATTCCATATGATTTCGTCTTAAAAAAGTTATGAATTATATCTAAGGAGTACAAATGAAATGTAGGATAATGCTTCCATCTCGTGGAGGAAAAGGAAGAAACACCTTCTTTTTTTTAATTTTGAGCCACTTTGGAAAACCAATATATTCCACATTTGTTCTGGTGCCCAGAGATCTCAGCATTAAGAAATAGATATTTAATATTCAGAATAATAGAGTTCAATTTACACACAAACCTGTTCCATTATTTTTTTTTTTTTTTTTTAACATTCTTTTTATTTAATTTTATGTGGAAAGAGATTGGCACAATTTCAACAAATTAGTTAAAATTGTTATTGTTGTTGTAGGAGTAGAACATATTGGTTGACTTTCCAGTTAATCATACTAGGAGCATTAAAATTTCAAATCATTTACTAATAAACTAATATATATTATTGGGTTATTGGTACCTTTGCGGCTATAATATTAGAGACATGCAAAGTTCGGGTCCTCACTTGTTGAAAACTAGCTTTGTTTCAAAGTTTCATTGTCCAGATGTTGGTTAAACAATTCATAGATAGCATTCCCAAGATCCTCAACTCTATTTTTTCACTATTAGAACAACATTGTGTCATGAAATTATGACCAATTCTCTTCAATGTTGAAGAGAATGCCACACACTTGAGCTGGTGGAGAGTGAAAAGCGAAGAAGCTTTTTTATGATATATCAATTGCTACGTGACTCAAAGTGTTATAAAGTATTGGAATTCTTGTTGTGACCCTTGGTGGACTAAATGAAAAGGTGCTTAGATCCTGACCCTTATCTTAGTTGCTCTGCTGTGCCACATGATTGTACATATTTTTTTAAGGTGTATTTGTCCATCTGAATTAAAATATATATTACTGGTTGCAATTTTGAACCATTGCAACCTATCATTGAGAATGTTATGGTAGATGCTAGGATTGTTTGATGTATTAATTGGATATAGTTTGATACCATTTAGGTAAGGATATTAGATAACAGGTACATCTTAAATTTTATGCTTTCGTTTTGTTGTAACTCATTCTTACTGGTCCGTTTCAGGCATGCTTCTGTTAAAGATTATTCAAATTATTTTGAATTGTCTGACTTAAAAACCTAATGATACTGCAGCATGTTCAGGGGCTTATTCGTTATCTTCATTTGTGAGTAGTCCCAAGGTTCTGCTAAAGAAAAAAAAAATGGATTATATTTCTCTAGAGTCCAAACTAAGTTCTTGCCCTAGTGCATTGCATGCTTTGCTAGTTTTTGAGCTCCTATATTCAAAGTTCTAAGTATATATGTATGGAATTCAAATTTACCATCTTGCTGGTAATATTGATGCATTGCATATATCTATATTCTAAAGTATTTGAGTTTTGAGCTTCTAGGTAACTGGACTTTTTGTTTTTGTACCTCATCTTGTGTGCAGGTAAGTGTCTCATGTAGCAGCTTGTCTATGGTAGTTACGGTCAAATGTGGTCACTGCACTAGCCTTCTTTGAAGTTCCAGTATACTATCTATCTCTATACACCAAATTATTAAGGAGTTGTAATGGAGTGAACTCATATTGGATATGTGTTGTGGGATCGCTGGCTTAAAATATTGTAGTTTCGGGGGAGGAGGTTGGACGGAGACCCACTTGGGTTTGCTTGTTTCGTTTATTATTTATATAAGTATATGATATGGAAGTAACTATATTTTATATGCTAGAGATAATATATCAATAAACTATGATTTCAAAAACCTTTTATTTTTTATGCTAGAGGTTCTATTTTATACTTAAAAGATAGCTTGTGATTGTTGGCTGTTGATGATAACATGGCACATGAGGCACCATTTAAATGAGATGTTGTGATAATATGATTATAGCAATGCTATACACTGTTCTTTTAATAGGTGAATATATAGAAATGTTCCAAAAACAAACAAGAATCTGCCGAATTTTTATCTCAAAAAAAAAAAATATTTCTTAGTACAAGTTAATTTAATTTAATTTTTATTATTAATAGAAATGCTTGTGGAAACATGTATTGAAGTTTTAATAGACATGATTTGGTTGTAGTTTGTGTTGTTAATTTTACCGATTTTCTGTGATGTACCTACACCTTTTTTATGGTAAATTAAGTTTTCATGAAATGTAAGTTTATATATCAATTGCAATATGAACTCATAAGTGCAACTTTATATTTTAATGCAGAGGCTGGAGGATTGCAATATATATGGATGGACATTTTGTTGATTATATGAAGATTGCGCACAGTTCAATGATTTGTAAAAACTAGATTATGCAAAAATTGTTACACTTTTGGTTCTTAATTAGAAGATTCAATATTAATTAACAAAGTGTTGACTTGGTGATACTCATTTCTATATATATATATATAAATATTTGCAAATGCATGTGGGTTCTTTTTTTTATGAGTATTATATAGTAATATATTAGTGTGTATATTTTAATATTGTGTGTGCAGAAATGAATGCATGTTAGAATAACCATTGGTGAATATATATGATTTAATAGCATATATTAATAGCATATTAAAATTGTGAAGCATTTGCTACCCAAAAATAAAAATAAAAAGGAGTAAATGAGGACACTCTATGATGCGGCGGAAGTTATAAACAAGGAAATCGTCTACGCGAATCCTTGAACTCCTTGAAGAACACAAGGAAAAAGAGAAAACGATCTCAAGCAATCTTATAAAATATATTCAAAAGTTGTCTGACCCTTAGGTCTACAGCCCTATTTATAACAAACTACTCCTTTTTGAAATAAGAAACATAAACATAAGGAAACTCTAATAATAAAGAAACTAATTAGAAACAACTTAGGAAACTAACTAGATAATAAGGAACTTCCAAAACAGTCGAAATCGGACAGAATCTCGAAGCTGGATCGATCCAAGGTAGATCTGGATCGATCCAAACATAAAAACTCGGAATCACCGTTGAAGCTGGATAGATCCAACATAGACCTGGATTGATCTAAATTAATAAAATCCCCAAGACAGAATGCATGTTATCGATGGATCAATCCAATCTAAGCCTGGATCGATCCAATCTAAGCCTGGATCGATCCAAGTGCAGAAACTCTTGTTCTCTCCTTCTTTGCTTGCTTTTTGCCAATTTGTTCCATAAATCGATCCGCCATTTGATCTACATCACTCTATTGTGAACATATCAAGGACACTTTTAAAGTATCGCAATTCACTGCCTCAAAGGGGACACTTTTAAAGTGTCGCAATTCATCACTTCATAGGGGACACTTTTAAAAGTATCCCTCTTGGGGACATATCAAGGACACTTAAAAAGTGTCCCATTTGACATGGTCACCTTTAGTGACATAACCCCTTGTGACACTTCCCAAAGTGTCGCCAAACACTTATGAAGACACTTTTTAAGTGTCCCCTTTGACAGTTTTTGTGGTAGTGAAAATTGTTTAAAAGCTATGTATTGCTACAACATATTACTATAAGTGTGGCTACAAGAAACAATAACTGTGAATTTTCAAAAATATTCATTGATGATTTTCCAAAACTGTCCTCGTTTTCTTCTTGTAGTGATACTTACAGCGATTCGTTGTAGTTATGTATAGCATTAGAGCCGGCCCCGAGGTTTTGGAGGCCCAAAGCGAACTCTTAAACTGGGCCCTACTAGGTATTGACAAAAAAAAAAAAAATGCATGTAATATATTAAACTACATACTATTCTTTTAATTTGCTTTGCTAGTAATCGCACAAATTTTGGATGCATATATTGTTATTACTAAAATTATGAACTAAAAGAAAACGCAACAATAAAAAGGAAATGCTTAATAACAAATGAACCCATGTGGGGGGGGGGGTTAGAGGTAAAATGAAGACAAAAAAATAAAGGGTCCACATATTTTTTTAGTGAGAAAGGAGACAAAGGGGCCTACAATTTTATTTTATTTTATTTTTTTTAATCCAAAAGAGGCCCAATCACAATTTGCATTGGAAAAAAATGAGCTTTTTTTATTACTACTCTCACCTATAGGCAGCCAACTTGGGAGCCTTAATTTTTGCAGAAAATAGGGGCCCTAAGCAAATGTTTCCCTGGCTTATAGCCAAGACCGGCCCTATATAGCATTTCTCATTATAAATTACTTTTTCTATTTTAACATTTTTAAGTATTTCCTTATCCTTAATACTTTCCACCGTCCAAATAATGCCAATCAGGAATGGTGCCATCATACCTTGACAATAATTCCGATTTAATCAGCATATGCTTTATGTAAGTTATGTAAGCATGAAGTTTATGAATAATTTTGGAATGTATATTTTGAAAAACTAATCGTTGAATTAGATATATATTGTACTTATAGAT
>JAESVK010001433.1:0-13488 GCA_017140935.1 Hamamelis virginiana | reverse complement strand
AAGCATATCCAAGTAGAAAATCCTCATTCATAATTGGAAAATGCTATTAAATCGGTCCAAAACTCCCGTATTTTATTCCCGTCACATGTGGCAACAAAGAGAGAGAAAAAGTAAGAGTTCTCTCTGTTCAAAGCTTATCCATCATGGTCAGAGAGAAAAAGCAACGGTCATCAATACTGTCAGAGGAGAGAGATAAAATCTTTATACCAACTGAGAAAGCAATCAAGAAAAACGAAGCCGGTCTTCATCGTCTACAAGGAAGCTCTCAGCAGAGGAGAGAGAAACGGAGAGGGAGGAGAGAGAAAGAGCCATGGCTTCTTCTCCGCTGCAACTGCCGCTGCTGCCGCCGGTTATAGACATGCATGTTGTCTCCAACGTGGAGAACCTCCTGGAAACTGGAAAGTACCCACATTACATTACTTAAGACTTTAATGAAATTTTTGGATCATGGAACCCATCGATCCAGAGGAACAAGGTAGTATTTCAACAAAAGTTTTGCATGTTGGCCATCTCAACTCTTCCTTAAACACGTTGCGTGACACTAAAGGTGCGTTTGGTACGCGGGCTAGGAATCTCAAGCCTGGGAATGTCTAATCGGGGGGTTTGGGTTTGTAACTTTGTAACCCCAAGCCAATGTTTGGAATGCTAGGAATATCAAGCCTGAGAATGCTTGACCTTTGTTCGTTTGGACCATCAAGATTCACAACAAAATCAATATAATTACCAAATTACCCTTCTTTAAACAAGAGAATCAAATGCAATATATATATATATATATATATATATATATATATATATAAGCCACAAAATCATATATATAAAGAGGCATATATATCTGGTGTGTATATATATATATACAGATATTCTGTTATCAGGCCAGCTGCAAAACCATACTTACAGTCGTTTTAATCGTTTTAATCGGACGATTGAGATGATGCACTTGCATCAAGGTAAAAGATAAAAGAAAAAAAAGAAAGAGAGAGAGAGAATCGAGGCGCAGTGAATGCTGGCTGACAACCAGCTTGCTTTGTTGACTCTCTCTCCTCTCCCTTATCTCTTTCTTCTCCCCTTCTCTCACTAAACTCAAAAGCAAATCTCATAAAAAAATTTGCAGCTTCTCTCTCTCCCTTCTTTTATCTCTCTCACCTCACCCTCTTCTCACGAGTAATAAAGCCGCGGCAGAAAAGTTAGGTCGTCTGGTATAGAGCTCAGTCCGGTAATGAATTTCTGGTATTTGTCTCCCTCTTATGGATTCCCAAATGCACAGTTTTGATCTAAGGTTTTGTGGCACTGTACATGTATTTCATTTATTATTTTAGCGCACTGTTTGGTGGCCGAGAAAATAGAGGAAATGCGAATGCATTGTTTGGATCTTAAGTTTTGATTGTTTTGGACTCTCACTCTCTTTAATCCGACAGTATTTGAGACTAGATGGTATGGATGTGGCAAGGTTAATGTTTGGTCTCCTTTTTTAACTTCTCCAAAGAATGCCACAAGAATGGGGGCAAGGAATGGTTGAGACTCATTAGACAAAATACTTTGGGTTTAATCTTTGTTGATCTCTGTTTTGTCCTCTACTTTGGGTTATAGCTTTCTGTCCTTTTCTTTTAGGAGAAGACAATGTAAAATGGGTTAGATGCAAAATGCCCAAAATTTCTCTTTGCCTATCTAGGTAATTTCGGGCATCTTTTATTTGTTTGTTTCTTTCTTTTTTTTCTTCCTTTATTTCCAATTTTCTTTTTATGTTTTTTGGTTGTGATATTGTATATCCTATCACAACATTTTTCTTTTTATATGACATGCTTACTGTTTAATGTGTTTTTGTTAAATCATACCTTACCTTTGACAAATGCTTGCTTAATATGTTTTTTTTTTTTAAAAATACATGAATTTCATTTGAAGGTTCCGTTCTTTGATGTTATGCTTAAATCTGTAATGTGAGTTTTTCTAACTTTAGCTTTAACTTCATCGGGTCTTGTTTACTTCCACTAATTACAATTCTTTTTTTCCTCATGATTAGGTGGAAAAATGAATGGACTTTGTGCAGCTGGTTAGTGATTAAGAGATGGAATTGCACAATCGAAGATGGAAAATTTTAAATGTGCTTAGAAGGAGCAATTTTAAATGAGCAATTGAAGACCCAACCAAATAGCAATGAACTAGAAAAAATACAAGATGTTATTATGATGAATTGGTTGTTATTTGTATTAATAATTATTGTACCTAGTATGTCCTTATTTCAAAGTTATAACTATTGGCTTATTCCCATGGTAGTGAAAATATTAGACAAAGTAATTGTATCAATATCTTTATGTTTTATCATTTTGGTGGGTAAGAGAAGCAAAGAATTGGTGATTTTATAAGATTGCTGCTTTCTCATGATCGGAAGGTCTAATTTCATATTAAAAAAGGGGATGAATGATTTTGTTTTTCCTTTCTTGTATCAAATTCCTTTCTTGCTTGCTTGTTCCTAAAACAAAGAAAAAAAAATAGAGTTTCTTTCTTGCTTACGTTGTAAATTGGAGTGAATGATGAAGATCACTCTGTAAGAAATGGCATTTTTTTACCCTCCATTAATTAGTCCAGTGTTGGAAAATAGTAAAGTTGGTTTTGGAAAGGCAATATAGGAAAGTTACTCGCTTCTTTCTTCCAATAACAAAAGTATCAAGACTTTCAATTCCTCACCCCTCTTGTATTCATAATGTGAATGCTCTGTTTTCCCTGATTCTATTAAATCATTCAATCCTCTTTACTCCACACCATGTAATGGATCATAAATAGCATAAAACAAAAACAAGACCAAGGATGGTTCGATTAATTATTAACCATCTACTCTGGTTTGGATTTATAAAACTGATTTAACTGATGGATTCCTTCATAGTTTAAAATCTGAAACTAAATGGAAGAAACATGGCCCATATTTCATTTAAATGTTAACCATCCCATGCATTTGCATACCAAATGGAAATACATTTTCTGTTCCATGCCCTAGAAATTAAATGTATAAACTCATCATTTAGAAGTTGCTTGTACAAAATAGAGAATTAGAATCCAAAGTAATTGGAATCAAAAAGGAAAGGAAAAATATACAAAAGGATTTGTAGGAGCATCATGAGCTGTCTTCATCACCAAGTCCTACAAAAACAACACATTTAACTTGTCAAATAATGTTAAAAGAAAAACTTTGAAAAAAAAAATTGTACTAAAATAAAAGACATCCAAAACGCCCCTAATGTTAATTGAAGAATCACCAGAGTTTTTAGGACTAAGAAATTCCATGATTTAAGATACTTCAAACCAGCAGATTCTGGCAACAATCAGGTTATGATATGTTAGAACCCTATTTGAGATTTAAAATTATATAATCCTGGAAACAATTACAACCAATTCTATTGCTAAGAGACCATCAATATTAAAATTAAAGAAAAGATTCTAAATCTATCTCACACACAAAAGAGTTGCAATATATAAGGTATTCCCTGATCTTAGTAACAACCTGGAATTAAAAACATAGTCTAACAAAAAGAAATTAAAAGGGAAAGGTCTGCAAAACTATTGTTCAAACTGAAAGGGGCGTATATTATGGAGCTCACTTCCAGAGAAATAAAGAATTTCTACGAAACCAATCGTCCATTAAAAAAAAAAAATGCTCGCGAGTTAAGCCGAGGTGATTTTTAATATAATACAGAAATAATAATAAATAAATAAAACATAAACCCCATTAGGATTATTATTATTATTTTTTTTTTGGTTTTGATTCCACACGGCATTTTCCATTTCTTTTCCTCTATTTTCCCAGCATCCAAACGGGTATTCCTAATAGTTTTTTAAATCTAAGATCCAAACGGTGCATTTGCATTTCCTCTATTTTCTCGGCCACCAAACAGTGCACTAAAATAATAAATGAAATACATGTACAGTGCCACAAAACCTAAGATCAAAATAGTGCATTTGGGAATCCATAAGAGGGAGAGAAATACCAGAAATTCCCTCTATTTTCTCGGCCACCAAACAGTACACTAAAATAATAAATGAAATACATGTACAGTGCCACAAAACCTTAGATCAAAACAGTGCATTTGGGAATCCATAAGAGGGAGAGAAATACCAGAAATTCGTTGCCTGACTGAGCTCTATACCGGACGACCTTACTTTTCTGTCGCGGCTTTGTTGCTCTTGAGAAGAGGGTGAGGTGAGAGAGATAGAAGAAGGGAGAGAGAGAAGTTGTAAATTTTTTTATGAGATTTGCTTTTGAGTTTCGTGAGAGAAGGGGAGAAGAAAGAGAGAAGGGAGAGGAGAGAGAGTCAACAAAGCAAGCTGGTTGTCAGCTAGCATTCATTGAGCCTTGATTCTCTTTTTTTTTTTTTTACCTTGATGCAAGTGCATCATCTCAACCGTTCGATTAAAATGACCGTAAGTATGGTTTTGCAGCCGGCCTAATAACAGAAAATCTATCTATGTATGTATATATATATATATATGTGTGTGTGTGTGTGTGTGTGTGTGATAGGGATGGAAGAACGATTTGTTGCTAGCAAAACTGAAGGACATGCTGGTCAATAATCAAATTTGTAAAATCCATTCCCGGGTTGCCAAACCTCAATCCCACTCTCGCAAGAGGTTTCAGTAACCTCCCTTTGGCCAGCTTCCTCAGTCCTTTGGGTTTGTAAACTGCCCCCTAATAACCCATACAAACAATGGTTTGGGTATGAAACCCCAAACCCACCGGGCAAGCCAGCCATTCAAATGCTACATAATGGGCTATTTTCTTTTCTTTTCTTTTTTCCCACTGTCTTCTTCTTCTTCTTCTGGTCTGTTTTCCTCCTCTTTTTCCCCTTCTTTTTCTCTCTTTTCTCTCTTTATTTGGATTTTCACTGTTTTAGTGTTTTCACTATAAAACGAGAAACAAAATGGGAATGGGGAATGGGACACATAACACTGCTCTTCATAATTTTTCTCTTTGTAGTTTAATTCACGGAAACTCAACCATTGGTTGGTTAGTTTGACTAATTTATCCATTGATTGTGATTGGATGAACTTTTTAAATATCTCTTCAGTGAAAAAAAACAAAGTTTGATATTACATTTCAATTGAAAATCTGCATCATGTTACCATCAAAGCCATCGTCATCCATGAGCAAACATTTTTGCAGATAACTTTCCACGTCGACAAGGATGTTCTCTGAGAGAGAGAGAGAGAGAGAGAGAGAGAGAGAGAGAGAGAGAGAAATTATTAAATGCCAGGATGCAACAATGAACTGAGAATTGTGCTCACCATCTCTGCCTCTTCTGCCCACTCCCATGGATACAGAAAGCAGCAACACATCACTCACAACCTCTTCTTTCCCACTCCAAGACCGAGTTGCTATTGTTACAGGTGCCTCGCGTGGAATCGGCCGAGCCATTGCCCTCCACCTCGCCTCACTCGGCGCAAAACTCGTCATCAATTACACCTCCAACTCAGCCCAAGCGGATCTCGTCGCTGCTGAGATCAACATCACTTCCTCTAATTCTAACACTAGCCCACGAGCCATCACCTTCCAAGCCGACGTCTCCGATCCCACCCAAGTCAAGTCCTTATTCGACAAAGCCGAACAAGTTTTCAACTCGCCAACCCACATCCTGGTCAACTCAGCCGGGATACTCGACTCCAAGTACCCCACCATAGCCAACACTTCTGTTGAAGATTTCGATCATATTTTCAGGTAATTACAATTTATGTCTCCTCCAATTCAGTGAATTAAATGATTTTTGCAACAAATTAACTGATTGTAGATAGAATTAACTGTGTTATATGTGTGTGTGTGAGTGTGTGCAGTGTGAATACTAGAGGGGCGTTTTTATGCTGTAGAGAGGCGGCGAATCGGCTGAGACGTGGCGGTGGGGGTCGAATTATATTGCTATCGACGTCGCTGGTAGGTGCGTTGAAGACAGGTTATGGGGCGTATACGGCTTCGAAGGCAGCGGTGGAGACGATGGTGAAGATATTAGCGAAGGAGCTTAAAGGAAGTGGGATAACTGCAAATTGTGTGGCGCCGGGGCCGATTGCGACGGAGTTTTTTTTAGCGGGGAAAGGAGAGGAGGTGGTGAAGAAGGTAATTGAGGAGTGTCCGATGAGTCGACTGGGTGAGACAAAGGATGTGGCTCCAGTTGTTGGGTTCTTGGCGAGTGATGGTGGTGAGTGGGTGAATGGGCAAGTGATTCGCGTTAATGGTGGCAACGTGTAACAACTGGAAACTGGCCTTCTTTCTCTGTCTATGTATTTGGATGTTACAAAGGACTTTCCTTGTTTGCTATTAATTTGTTTCCAATCCAGAAATATTCCATTCTCCTCTTCTTCTTCTTCCTTCCCCCATTTTTTTTTTTTTTTTTTTTTTTTTAGAGCATTTTACGGTAATGTTCTTTTGATTTTTAAAATATTACGTTAATAATCCGGATTTCTAATATTTCCGTCAATAAACCTATGGTTACTTTTATTTTGGAAAAAAAAATATCCTCATAACCGTAAAAAAATATTGAATTATTTTCAAATATGATATATAATCTCCACTAGAATACGTAATCCCAACAACGCATATAAATATATAATTCACATTCACCACCTTAATAAATAATTCTCACGTATACACATAATCCTCCATCCCTAATTGTATATAAAATCTTCAAAATTGTTAATAATTCTCAATTTTCATTAGATTACATTATTGCTTTTTTAAGTCAAATCATTGACTTTAACGTCTCATCAATATTATTTTATTAAAATTAATAATTAATATATAATCCTCATAATAACAAAGAATCCTCACTTCCATTAATACATAATTCCCAACATTTCGCTTAATTCTCATTCCCCAACTCATTATTACAATTTATGTATTGTCACATCAAATAATTTAAAATTTCAATAAAATCTTATGGGCAATTTCCATGAATAATTCTAAGTTTCCAGAATATTACGCCTACAAACCCAATTCAAAATTAATTACACAAATATTTTTTTAAGACATAAATACCCTATACTCATATGGGTATTTATAATTTGACCGTTGAAATGGTCAAAAATTTTGTACTGATGAATTATAAAAAAATCGAAGAATCACCAATAATCAACACAATCCCCAATTTTGTGTATAATCTTCAATCTCCAATCCCCAATATTACAAAGGATCACTAGAATTACAAATAATCATCAATCCCCAATATTACTAAGAATATCCAATAGAGTAGACAAGATTTAATTGATTTGATGTTCTTGGAAAGCGCAAACTAAATGAATGACATGCATGATGTTGATGTGACATAAAGTGAATTGAGGATCCTTAACAACATTGGTGATTATTAGATAAATTAGGGATTGGGTATTATACATAAAATTGGGAATTCTGTACAAAAAATTCGAGGGAACATTGAATGACCCGCATTAAATGCTAACGTGACATAAAATGAATTGGGGATTCTTAACAATATTGGTGATTATTAGATAAATTGGGGATTGGGGATTCTGTTTATTTTTTGGGATTATACATAAAATTGGGGATCCTGTACAAAAATTCGGGGGACATTGAATGACTAGCATTAAATGTTGACGTGACATAAAGTGGATTGAGGATTCTTAACAATATTGGTGATTATTAGATAAATTGAGGATTAGGGATTCTATTTATTTTTGGAGATTATACATAAAATTGGTGATTCTGTACAAATTGGACAAACTTCAATTTTAAGGGTAATTTCGTCCAAAAAAACAGTAATAGATGTATATCCGTAATATGTTTTGGATCGGGTTCGTAGGCGTAATATTTTGGAAACTTAGAATTATTTATGGAAATTGCCCAAATCTTATATCATCACATTGTGTCTATTTTTTATTTTTTATTTTTTAACTCAATACGGTAATACTACAGTACCTAGACAACTTCAATGTGAATACCAAAGGTGTGTGCTGTCGAGAAGCGATGAATAGGATTATGCGCGGCGGTGGTAGAAGAATCATTTTGATATCAACATCAGTTGTTGGGTCATTACTACCTGGTTATGCAGCTTATGCTGCATCGAAGGCAGCCGTGGAAACGATGGCAAAGATTGTAGCTAAGGAGCTGAAGGGTAGCGGAATAACTGTTAATTGTGTTGCACCAGGGCCTGTAGCCACGGAGCTCTTCTTTGCGGGTAAAACTGAGGAAACAGTTAAGAGGATTGCGGATTCCTGCCCGTTGGATCGACTCGGCGTGCCCAAGGATATAAGTCAGATTGTTGGATTTCTAGCAACTGATGCTGGGGAGTGGATCAATGGGCAGGTCATTAGGGCTAATGGCGGATTTGTTATCTAATTAAATTAATTAATGTTTCTCTTTTCTTCTTTCCCATGTTCTCTTTCGTTTCTCATTGTCCGAGTCTATGAAAATAAAGAGCAGAATTTGTTTTGGTAGCAACTTGCAATTCTACAAAAATCAATTTGGTCATTAATTAAACTGGAAATTAATTTGGGTGCAAGATAACATTAGCTGAATTCAAAGGATATTTAGCAATTTCCTTTGCCATATAGTCAAACTAATTAACGTGATTGAATTGAATGAGCTTTAAATATCTGTTCAGGTCAATGCAAGAAAGAGATTGATATTAGTAATATTACATATCAAGTGAAAACCTGCCGTCATATTACTATCAAAGCCATCAGCCATCGTCATCCATGACGAAACATTTTGACATTTTTGGCATTTTGGCTAGGAGGGAGGGAGAGAGAGAGAGAGAGAGGATCTATTATTAGTATTTTGAAAACGACCATTGGATTACCGTGATGTTTGGTATGGATGATGTTGAATACTGTGCCGGTGTGGACACCCCATTTTTACCAATTATTTCTATCATATATTTATACAAATGATCAGCTCGAAAAGTGGATTAGTTGATGAAGAATTGACCTTGTAAAGACCAAATTACCCAAATTGTCATTTTCTGAGGAAAATGACAATTCATTATTTCATGTGTACATTTGGGTTGGAATCAATCCATTTGTATTGCATTTGATTTTTGAGGTGTTTTAGAACATCCCTGTAAATTTTCATGTCATTTTGACAAGAGCTCAATAGGTAATTAGGGTTTTTGCGACTTGAGGGGCGTTTTCGTCCTTTTCTCATATAATTTCCTAATGACCTCCGAATTCGAAACGAATTGTTTCATAAGGTTTATATGGATGTGGGGAGTATAGTTGGAGTGCTAATTGAACTTTTGAATGGTTGGGATAGATTTGCCCAAAGTCAATCCCATAGGTAAGAATGAGCTGAATTAGGGTTTTATTCAAATTGACCGTGAATTGGTCATTTTCACCAAAATTAAAGATTTTCAAAACATGTTTTCAAGTACCAATTTCATATTAAAATCCTATTTTTAGAAGTGGTTCAAGCCTAATTGATCAATTTTACAAAACAAAGAATGGTCATATGACCAATTTTGACACAACCAGATCAATTGGCTAGCTTTTTGCTAAAATTCTTGACCATTGTCAAGTATTTTTGCCTCAAAAACCTTCTAAAAATGTGGAGGATTAAAACACGGTCGTTTTGAAACCTGGATCATCGAATTTGGATGAGAATTGACCAAAATATGTCCAAAATACAAAATCCCATTAAAAATTGGAGAAATTTGGGAAAGTTCACAAGGTGACCGTCCTAGTTAGGACGGCCAACCGTCCAGCCCAGGACGGCTAACCATCCAGCCTTGGATGGTCATCAGGATGTTCGACTATATTTTGCAATTTTTGAAGTTCTCCCACCCATTTTGGCCGATTTGGTTCGATTTTTTTGAATAAAATTCGAGGGGTTTCAGCTTGCAAACCCTAGGGGGAGTTGTTCTAAGCCCTATGATTGTTTTTAGATGGATCAATCCCAACCATTCAAGGTTCTTAAACCCTAACTCTATAAATGCACTATTATAGGGTTCAAAGAAAGAAGGAAGAGAATTCTAGGGTTGAGAGAGGAGGCTACAGATCTAGTTTTTCATTCTTACACCATTTGAGAAGAGGACAAGAGTGAAGGAGGGAGAAGAAGAAGGATTGTAAGCTTGGAGCTTGAAAGAGATTAATGAAGAAGAGAAGAAAGGTGAGTGTTCTTGCTTGGTTTTCGATTTTCATATAAATCTTCATCTTTTGTTTTTCTTGTTAGTCTTAGTTTGAGTTTGATTATCCATGATGTTTGTTTAATATTTTTACATGTTAGAATAGAATGTTATTTATTATGATTTCATGTGAGTTAGTATGTTTAGGATAGTTATATGTGAGCATGTTTGTTTAGAATAATTATTTGCATGATTTTATGTGAGTAAATGCATTAGGGGTTAGTTTCATTATGATTGCATGTTAGTAAGCATATTAGGGTGTCTTTTATTGTGATTAAATGCATGTTAGGGTTAGCTTTATTATTACTTTATGTGATTAAATGTGATTAGGGTTAGCTTAGTTAGGATTTTATATGAGTATGCATGTTAGGATTAGTTTTTGTTATGATTTTATGTGTATATGCATGATTAGAATTAGTTTTATTGATATTTTATGTGTAGATGCATGATTAGAATTAGTTTTATTTTTATTTTATTGTGAGTATGCATTATTAGGGTTAGCTTTATTGTGATTTTATATGAGTATGTATGATTAGGGTTAGTTTTATTATGATTGTATGTTTAGCAAGCATTTTAGGATGTCTTTCATTATGATTTTAGGTGATTAGATGTGTTTAGGATTAGTCTTGTTATCATTTTGTGCTAGTTAACATGTTTAGGATTAGTTATGTTATTATTTTATGCTAGTAATCATGTTTAGGATGAGTTTTTCATTATTTTATGTGTAAGCATGTTTAGAATAGATATTAATATGTTCATATTGTTATTTGAATCTCTTAATGTTTGATTGATGGTATTAATGATGATAGGAATGTGTTAATATGTTATTTTGACAAGTGATGAGTCTTGAGTCTTTTTGTTTATGTTTTTTATGATTATTTAAATACTTGCCATGAATTTGATTGTTTGAATATATAAATTGTGTACGAGGGAGCATGCGGAGGTAAGATCCTCCCCTTGTGTTTAAATTAATTATTTAAGCATATTTTTGTATAGTTTTTTATATGTTTTTGCATGGTAATTTAGTCAAGTATGATAGATTGTATGCTGGGGTGTTTATTTGATATTTTTATGGATTAAAAATAATTTTTTAGGCTACTTTAAACATGTATTCAAATCTGTCCAAATTTAAATACATGTTTTAAAGTGGTTTAATTAACATTTTTAAGCCATATTTTGCATGATTCTTATAGTATGTTCGTAGTATATTCATGTAGAAAGCATGCTAGGTCATCTTCACGATTTTTATTCTTTATTTTTTATGGTTTTTAGAGTGGTTTAAGGTTCATGCTCAAATCTGTCCGGGTTTGTTTATGTCCTTAAATCGCTTCTAAAAATTATTTTAGGGCCAAATCTAACTTAGAAATATGCCTAAGATCACATAGTAAAATTAGTGTGCATTTAGGAACATTTTCATGCATGGTTAGAATTGATTGTGTGAATGTTTGATTAATTTATTTAAATTCCAGCATGCATTTGCATTAGTATGTTAGGTCTTTAGATTAACTTTAAGGTTAGTTAGAGACCCTAGGTTTAGGAAGGTCACTTGACCTTCCCTAGGACTGTCCTTTGTTATAAAAATCATGATCTGAATTAGGTGTTTTAATTGATTTGAGAGTCAATCTTCGAGATATTTTATAAAAAGATTTTTGATATAATGTTTATGAAATAAACATGATTTTATGAAAGATTTGATTATTAAATGATTTTCAAAAGAATTTGAAATGTTTTAAGATTTTAACCTTGGAATGAGATTCCTCCCGATATGATTTGTTTTCTTGAAATATCTTTGAAAAAGATTTTCAATTGGAATTGAATTCTAAAGATGAGAATTATTTAGAATATTTGGATTTTATGAAAGTCTTTTAATTTGAAATGATTTCAAATAAATGATTTTAAACGGATAAAAAACTATCGAAGCTAGAGTCTTGAATTAGGTTGAATACCTTTGATGATGTGATCGATTATAATAGGAGAGTCCTAGGGTAGTCGAACTACGTGGACTTTGATGCTTGCTAGGTGATACTAGTAAGTTACGTAGGCGCTAATAGGGCTCAAGTCCGCCCTAGGATGCCCATAGGGATCCTAGGTTTTTAGGGTTTGTTTGTATATTTTTTTTATTATTAATATAGCTAATATAGATTATTGCATTTATATCACTATTTTGTTGGTTGATTAGATTATTTAGGATTGTTTGTATTAAGAATTTTAAATAGCCCAAATAAATTAGAAGTCCTTTAATTAGGGCGAGGTGGGTGCCTACAAGCAAAAGCTTGGAACCTTCCCACGTCGTAACCTAGCCCCCGGATCCATCTCTGGTTTACAGACTGTCTTTTCATTGAAATCGAGTTTGTTTTGTATTTAAAATAAAACATTTGTATGGTTTCCCTATTCCTTAAAAATAAGGTGGCGACTCCTTTGTTTTGTTTGTTTTCTAAAAATCCCTAATCATATCGTCCGGTGATGATGTGGATCTTCAAGCCCATCAAAAGGCTGGTCCACAGCTGGATGATGTTACATTTATTTCAGAGTCTATGTTTTGAAAACCAATCGTTGAATTACTTTGATTTTTTGCATGCATGACATGCATAAAAAAGAGCATTTCAATGGGTAGTTTTTTTAAAATACCAATCCTAGTGAAAGTAGACTAATATTTTCAAAATGTTAAGGCATTCTTCCAAGATTGGAACCGATAATATATATATATATATAATTTAATATCTTCTCAAAATCACCCAAAAGAAAGGGAAAAATGAAAGAAAAAATTTGTCCAAAAGTCCCTAAATTTAGAACTTCATACTATGAAGTCTAGTTTTACACCATGAGTTATCTAAGATTTCTAAATTCATATGTCTAATTATTTGTTATGTTAAAAGAACCTTTAAAAAGACTGTTGAACCTAATGGTATAAAGCGTTCTTGTAAGAGAATCACAGGTATATAAGAGACTCTTGAATCTAGTGGTATAAAACGATCATATTAGAAAATTACAGGAATATAAGAGCAACTCCAATGGTATGCCATTTAAGCTGCCGTTACCAAAATTTGGTATTGGCATACAAATAAGTTTCTCTAATGGTATGCCATTTGGGATGTCAAATTTTGGCAATAACATATAGGGGCATCAAATTTGGTACCTCAAATAGCAAATGTCATTTGTATCATATCATACTCTCTTCAAAAAAATAAGAAATTCTAAAATATAACATTAATGCATTGAAGTACAAATATTCCAAAATTTAGTATTAATGCCATTTGAAGTGCCAAATTTTGGCATTGACACATCAAAAGGCATGAATTAGAAAATTTTTGTGTATATACTAACCATACCAGATGCAATAATTTGAGTCTGGATCCTCTGCTTGGGCTTAGATATACTT
>JAESVK010001432.1:545227-573344 GCA_017140935.1 Hamamelis virginiana | reverse complement strand
GTGAACAATTATATGGTACTTCTCCCATATAAGCCATTATTTTATGTCTTACATAAAATAACTCAAATTCATCGTTCACATGGTACATCTCCCATATGAACATATCATCAATTATATGGTACATCTCCATATAAAGCATTATTTTATGTCTTACATAAAATAACTCAAATTCATTGTTCATATGGTACATCTCCCATATGAACATATCATCAATTATATGGTACATCTCCCATATAAAGCATTATTTTATGTCTCACATAAAATAACTCAAATTCATAGTTCACATGGTACATCTCCTATGTGAACATATCATCAATTATATGGTACATCTCCTATATAAAGCATTATTTTATGTCTTACATAAAATAATCACACCTCATCATTTTATGTTTCACATAAAATGATCACAAATCAATTCAAATCGTTATTTTATGTCTCACATAAAATAACTTCAAACTCATTGTTCATATGGTACATCTCCCACATGAACACAACCTCAATTATATGGTACTTCTCCCATATATAATGTTTTCAAAATCATCATTTCAAAATCATCATTTAGTGGTAATTTTCATACAAAACATGAACTAATTTTGGAGAAAATCGATCGAAAAAACAAAATTTGAGAAAATCAAATTGGGGCACACTGGTGGCCGTCCTAGCCTGGACGGCTAGCCGTCCTAGCCTAGATGGTTGACAGTCCTAGCTAAGACGGTTACCATGTGTGACCCGAAAAATTTTTTGTTTTAAAACCCCCATGCTCATGTGTGCCATTTTATGCTCATTCTAAGCAACCTCCAAGCTTGGTTTTGCTCCAAAACCCAAGCTTTTGATTCTCAATCATTACAAATACAACCAAAACATTGGTTCATATCCTTAGCAACACAAAATCACCCTCATCTCCTCAAGTTCTTCAACTTGTTTTCATTTTGGTGTGAACCTCTCTATTTTCCACATACTCCATTCTCTTCAAAAATGGATAGAAATCAATTTCCTCCATCTTACTTGAAGTATCCATTCTTGGAAGTCAAAGCTAGATACAAGGCACCCTCATATGGAGACTCTCATCCACCATCTCTACTCTTGGAGCCTAGAACACATCTTTCGTATATTCACTCCAAAGACAATGTAAGTTAAATTTCCTCAATAACTCTTGATTCATATGCAATTGATTGAATTAAAATGCTTGTTTGCATGTTGTGATTGTTGATTTTCATATCATTGTAACCTTTGGGAAAAGCATGGGAGCCCCATTTCATAGCTTCACAAGCTTGTCAATGGTGCACACCAAGTGTTCGATGAAATGCCTCAATGAAGTAAACTTTGATTTTTCAAATCAAACATATCCTAATCATGTTTCAATGATTTTTGTAGGATTTTAGAAGGTATTTGCCATGATCAATCTTCTTTGAAAATATCATTTTGAAAATATGCATATCACATGTTTGATAAAATGCCTAAATGGCACCATCATCCATTTTCTTCTTTACAAGTCATTTCATGTCAAGTAAAATACCTCAAAAATTTTCTATGATGTTTAATTTGATTAAAACATCATCAATTTTGAATTTGAAACATTTTGTATTTTGGTGACACCACCCATGCCTTTGATAATAAATTGTGTCATACAACATGCACACATCTTTTGTAAAAACCTTTTGAAAATGTATTGATCATTTTGGCTCATTCAAAGCATAAATTTTACTTCATTCATGATATGTAAATCAATAGTCATACTTGCATTACATTTGAATCAAAATTCCTTTAGAAATAACAACATTTGCTTTGATGTGAATATAACCCCAAATGTGCTTATGCAGCCCAATTCGAAATCCGTACAAGATACTCCTTAGGTAAGCTAATCAAATGGTGGGAATTAATGGAGACACGTCAACCCCAAGCCAAGGCCATTGTTGAGCAAGCAGGCTTTAAGTTCTTCTTGGATTCTCTCTGGCTCGACAACATGGATAAAATGACTATGATTGCTCTTTCTGAACTTTGGTGGGACACCACCAACACATTTCACTTCGGGTTTGGGGAAATGACTATGACCCCACTTGATTTCACCATGATTACAGGACTTCATATTGGAGGTCAACCACTTGCTTTTTATGAAGAAGCTCACACTGATGAAGAATACTTGCACAATCTCTTGGGCG
This sequence comes from Hamamelis virginiana, assembly GCA_017140935.1. Classification (NCBI taxonomy): domain Eukaryota; kingdom Viridiplantae; phylum Streptophyta; class Magnoliopsida; order Saxifragales; family Hamamelidaceae; genus Hamamelis; species Hamamelis virginiana. The sequence goes on along the minus strand of JAESVK010001432.1, from coordinate 571,185 downwards.
TTGAAAATGTTCCTTTGACAAAAAGAGGAGTCAGGCGCTCTTGGCTCTATAATCACTTCAGTATTCAAAGTGAAGAAGGAGGAGGGGAACCCGAGGATATTGCCCGAGCATTCATTCTATATTTGCTTTCATGCACTTTCTTTGCGGGTACACAGGATATAGCTCCTCTAGGCTTCTTAAAGAGTTTGGAGGACATGGATAATGTTCACCTGTATGACTGGGGCAGAGCTGCATTAGCGACTATGTATCGCTCCATGAATGACAAATCACGAGATGCTGCTCAAGACTTCGGCGGCTTAGCTTTCATATGGCAGGTACTGATTTCATCTGGTGTCTTTCAATAAAATCTCTCTATATCTTTGTCAATTTCTTGATCTTTCTTTCATGTAGGTATAGGCATTCATCTACTTGGGTCTTGGTTGTCCTCTCTTGAAAGAGGGGTTAACCAATGGCCATTTCTAGCTCGTTTTGATCCATGCTACAGGAAAAAATCCAACCTCCATAGGTATGATTATGCCACTGCCAAGGCTATCCTTGCTGGTTTCACTGCAGAACAGGTAAAATCTCAAACCATTGTCTTTCTCTTAAATCTTCAAAATTCAATTCTCATACTCTTCATAATCTTCAGGTGAACTGGGACCCATGGGGTACTTGGAGGACTACTTTGGTTTCCCCCCACATGCATAGTGTACTCCTAACACATAGGCGAATCTTATTTGAGGGGCCTGCTGGCAGATACTAGTACTTGGGTGAAAGAGTCTGTCGCCAAGTCTATGGAAACATGGATGCAGCTAGGGTGCCTTTTCTGCCTCCTGCAAATATGCGTCACACTGATAAACTGAAGGGTGAGGCCCTGTTAGAGTCCAAGAGAGGAGTGGATATTTCCGCTTTCCTTTTCTCTGATGCGAGCTATGAGGTCTTCTGCCAACAGTTCTTGATGCGCCCCTTGGCGACGAGAGAACTTCCTGAAAGGGTATATAAATAAAACACTTTCCTTCATCTCTGTAAATGCAATCACAAAACTTCATTTTTATGTCCACAGAGTCGCCGTTCCCAGGGTCAAAGCTCTAGAGCTTCTGTTAGTGATGATGATCAAGAAACAAATAGGCGTCCTGCCTTACAGCCTGCAGACTGGAATATTGAGCTGATAGTTGAAGATAACTTTGTGACTTCTACTATTTCACGACCTTCAGACGATGAGGGATATCACATAGATCCTTCTTACGAACAGGTGAACCTCCCACTGAATCAAACAACTGCACATGCATTCCCACTGATACACTGACATCATTTATTTCTGACAGGTCCCTCGAGAGTATTGCCAGGATTACATCGATTTTACTACTGCCATGAGGCGTAACCTTCGCAGGATGAGCTTGACGACTCCCGCTCTCACTCGTCAACAGGTAACTTCAAATCACATTCTCAAATTCATTTTTATTCCCTTTTCACAAACTGATCAAACTGTGAACACCGTTTCAGGCACCTGACCCACCACGTCATTCTTCAGCTAGCGAGGGATCTAGCAGAGGGATAAGGAGGAACTGTCGAAGACGTTGATCAATCCTCTATGAGGCACGGGGTTTCACTTTGAAAATCATATGTAATTTGTAAACATTTGTACCAAAACAAGTTTTCTCACTTTTATGGTGTATGTACATGACTGGAACTGTTCTGGCCATTATCTGCTCCGTTCTCTAGGTTATTTTGTGGTGATTTTGGTAGGATTGAAGTGTACCTCTTTCTATTGGGCAACCCGACTACTTCGCCAAATGGGGACCAAACAGACAATTCCATCTCTCTCAGAGCATGCTTATACTTCTAAAGCGATCTTTCCATTAGTGGTGAAGGCTTTGATGTCAAGGTGGCCATCTGTATTGCGCACAACTCACATTGATTTCTCTCATGGGCCTTTTGAACTGGATGAAGCTTATAGGCAATGGTTATCTCAAGCTGTGGGAACTCGGGGACAAGAAATGAAGGCTAGGATTTCAGGACTTATTGAAAGTCTCTCATCTGAAGAGCGAGGGGACACTTCATCACTTCCACCTAATGCTTTACAAGTAGTAATTTACAAGAGAAGAAGAGATGATGACTCTAAAGGAATTTCCAGGAAGGAACAAAGGAATTGATGAACTTTTGAAATATATTTCCCATGCTTTTTATTATTTAGAATGAATGGAATTAGAATCATATGGCATGTAATAGACCTTTGAAAGGTTTCTCTTCATCTCATGAATAAAAGAATTCTATCCTTTTAGTTTTGAATAAATCACTGCAAATAATTGCAATTGAAAACAAACACAGGGTTGTTTTACCATAGGAAATTGGACCGCACCCAAGGTAACTTTATGGCTGCCTACATATCTCCATCCTTTGAATATTTCTTTTCTTCATAAAACTTTAAACTTTCTTGTTTTGAACACTTGGAGAATCAGGTCCTTATAGTTCATGGGATCAATTGAAAATCACTTTTTTTTTTTTTGAATGCTCTACTTTTTGCCTAGGCAGCCTTTGCAGGTTTTCTACCTAACGAGCTCTTGCCCTAATTTTTGCCTAGGCAGCCTTTTCAGGTTTTCTACCTAGCGGGCTTCTTTTCTTTATTTATTTATTTATTTTTTTTTTTTATTTTTATTTATACATGATACTTTTTCAATTGATCCAAATTGGTAGGCTGAGAGAATTCGATCCCATCAATGTCTATAAGACGCACGGCTCCGCCTGATAATATCTCTTTGATGATGTAGGGTCCCACCCAACTTGGCTTAAACTTCCCTCTTGGATCATGAATCGGCATTCTGATTTCTTTGAGTACCAAATCCCATTTCCTTAAGCCCCTGTTTTTAATTCTCTTGTTGAATGCTCGAGCTATTCTTCTCTGATAACCTTGAACATGGTATAGGGCCTTCAATCTCTTCTCATCAATTAGTGACAGCTGCTCATATCTATCCCTCATCCAATCGACTTCTGCTAGTTGGCTTTCCATAACTACCCTTAGTGAAGGTATCTCTAACTCAATTGGTAACACTGCTTCCATACCATACACTAGCGAGTAAGGCGTAGCCCCAGTTGACGCCCTAATGGATGTGCGATAGCCCCACAATGCCAGAGGCAACTTCTCATGCCAATCATTGTACGTATCAGTAGTCTTCTTCAAAATGGTCTTTAAATTCTTATTAGCTGCCTCTACTGCTCCATTAGTCTGCGGACGATAAGGAGAGGAATGGTGATGTACTATACCATATTTCTTAAGAAGCTCTTCAGTCTCTTTTTTGAAATGTTGCCCATTGTCTGAAATAAATTCCCGTGGCACTCCATACCGGTAGATGATGTTGCACTGTATGAACTTGGCAACCTGCTTAGCATTCAAAGTCTTGTACGACGCTGCTTCTACCCATTTGGTAAAGTAATCTATGGCCACCAATATGTACTCGTGCCCATTCGAGGCCGCAGGAGTGATCTTACCGATGATATCAATGCCCCATGTCGCAAATGGCCATGGTGATGATATGGTAGTGAGTGGCATGGATGGCTGATGCTTACCACTTACAAACACCTGACACTTATGGCATTTCTTAACATGTTTAGCACAATCACTTTCTAAGGTTGACCAATAGTACCCCAGTCTCAGAATCTTCTTCGCAAGCGTATACCCAATCATATGTGGAGCCCCAGTCCCTTCATGTATTTCCTGAATAATCTGCTCTGCTTCATCTTCTGTTACACACAAGAGATGGACACCGTCAAAAGACCTTTTATACAATTTTCCACTGCACAAGATGAACTGGCTAGCCAACCTTCTCAAAGTTCTTCGGTCAACATAGGATGCTTTGGGTGGATACTCCCCTTTTTCTAGGTACTTGTAACACCCCAACCTAACAATCGTACTGACCCTTCCGGATAGGTCAACACGTGTCAAGATAGAGGTACAACCTGACATGCTCATTCATATATCCTTATGAGAAACAAAAAATATAGGCATATTTAACAATATGAAATGTTATGCTCACACAAATGTCCCAAACGTCTTATACAATAATAATAATAATGCCAACATCCCTGGCAAGTAGGTTATGCCACAAACAGTGGCAAATTCCAAAATCAAGAAAATATAAATATTACACATCTCCATAATATGCAGGTCCAAAGCAGAATCGACCATACAATCATCTAACAATCCTTGAATAGAGGCTTGACTCAAATCATGTATGCAAAACCCAAGCCAACCTGTAATCTGCTGCATAAAAGCAGGGGTGAGCTTCCACTTGCTCAGTAGGAATAAGATAACCTCTACAAATAACAATAATACAATGATACATGGAATATTTTAAATAAACGCAGTTTCTATAACGTTTATAAAACAGTAGATAACGCAGTTATAAACTTGTGTGGTCTTTCAGTGAAAAGCTTATGTCAAGTAGTTCTATATTCAGTTCAAAGTTCAATATCGTAAATGGTGTGGGTTTAGAACAGTTATAAATGCAATATAATATCCATCCATTTCGAAGACCAGGCTCACAGAACGTATATCAGGACGTCGTTCTAGGCTAACAAGCCTCCGGCACAACGACAGCCGAAACCGATCAGTTGCCTAAAACACATGGCCAACTGTCGAGCCACTACGGGGCTATATACTTCGGGTCCGCACTAAGGCTCCACCCAGGACCATGGGCCCTTAAATAGTCTCCCTGTATACCAACCGAGCCTAAACCATGCATAACGGCACGATAGTATAAATCATTTTCAAATGGGCAAGAGAAGCAATAAGAATGTACTTTTAAACCAATTTCCAAAGCCAGCAGGTAAAGTTATAAGATGTGGCATATATTAAAGTATCGAGTGTTATTTCAAAACCATCATAACCATTATCCAAAAACAGGAGTGAAATGGATAAACCATATGCCATCATCTTATATACAAAATAATCCTCAAGACACGTCATATTCAAATACATATATATATATATATATATATATTCACTTTTGTACCCTGGTTAATTCCCATTTCAGAATATTCAATCCAACCCAAAAGTCAAGGGAACAGTTGTAAGAAGATCTCAACATCTTTCTTTTATATAGATATATCTAGAAAATCAGACATATGAGCTTTAGACCAAGTATTTATATTGTGTAGATATGAACAGTTATCACTATATGCCCTTATCAAGTGTTTCCATAAAACATACATTTGGAAAGCCTATTCCCTAGTTTTATATACACATCATGCCCAATTCTAAGAAGCTTGCCAGGAAATAGAAACAAGGTCTCAAAACATTTCATTTATGTGCCTTAGTTTTCATTTCATAAGCATGCCACACAATTTGATAGTTCTTAAACCAGTATATTCCATGTATCTATTTGACAAGCTAAAAATCCGTAAGGTTCTCATACACTTGTAAGTTATAACATTTTCAAACGTGTTTAACATCCATATGGTTTTCAAAACAGTTGTGAAATAGACACATTATCATTAACAGTAAAAGGTTATTTATCCCTACCTCAATGCAACGGTGTTTCCAACCCTTTGCGGCTCCATGAGCCTCCCAAATGCAATGCTCATGCACCAACGCAAGTGGTACTCCAAAGGACCCAAATCAAATCTGAGAAATAAACAATAACGCAAGCAAGAAGGATAAAAGAAAGCACAAGCATCCACAGCTTCAAAGTAAAACAATACGACTCTTAAAACTGCTCACTCTCGACCCTATGGGTCAAAACCCCAAAATGCCACAACAAAAGACTCAAAACTTCCAAGACATGCTCTCAAGTGTGTCAAGCTACTACACATTGAATTCCATGGCCAAAAGAAAAGTAAAAACGAAGAAACATGCCAAAGAAGACAAAGTGCACACACAAGGGGCAAACCTGGTATTACCAAAATAACTCCCTCTCCAAAAAGAATTTGACCTAAAAACCTCAAAATTTAGAAAGTACAACTCGAGAGCTTTCCTTGCATATAAAGTACGCGGAAATCGGAGTTCATATGCAAAACTTATGCCTAAAACAAGAAACAATGAGAAAATAGAGAAATTTCCAGCCACCAACATGCATTATCGATAATGCATGCCCAGCATTATCGGTAATGAGCTGTCTGTTGCTATCCACGGACTGCCATGGCTGCCATCCTTGACTCTCTTCCATCCAAACACCTCAATACCTCAAAATCAAACTTTTAAATCATAAATACAACATCACTCAACCTTAAATAACTTGAATCTTCACAATTCTCTATGATTAATAACTTGACCAACAACACTTTTCAAGAAAAGAGATTTAAAACCCAAAAACATAATATAAAAGTTTTTGAAAAGTATTTATCAAGCTTTAAAGGCAAAAACCCGAAAGTCCCAAATCATTCTTGCGTGTAAAATGTAAATCTCTTTAACTTAGCAAAACCACCATCATTTCCTTAGATTCATCCACAAAACTTCTTAACCAAACCCAAATATTCCAAATATACTTGGTTAAAAGAAGTTCTCCAAAGATTTACAAAAATCTCAACTTTATACCCATAATCATGCATGTATGTTTTAAAAATCCAAATCAGTTTTTCATGTCTATAAAAACCAAGCTAAATCATTTTATTAAAACCCCCTTAAAGCTCAAAATAGCATCTCAAAACTTAAGTGAACACTTCATGTAGTATAACTTAACATGATTTGAAAACAAATCTAAAAACCAAAGCTTGAAACAAACCAACCATGGCCACCGTGAGCCTTCACCCTCAGTATGCCTACTTGAAACTCAAAAACAAACTATCCCAACAGCTGATTTGTTACATACAGATTTAAAATAGTTTGATCAGTTTACCAAACTCAAAATGAGACACAAATATGCCTGCATTTTTGACATATACAGCCCCAAGATTCATTCCCAGAACAGGCAATGCTTTCAAACCTCAAAATAAAATAAATCAGGCCACGCATCTTTGAGAAACCATTTCAAAACCCTTTAAACTTGTATACATGATAACATCAAGCCACAGTTACTCAGATTCGAAAAGCAAGAGGAAAGAGGAAGAATATGTAAAAGTATAAAGATATCTACCCTCAGCTCCTTAAATCCGAACATGTATGTGAACTCAAACCCGCCATGACTCAAATCCTTCCATTAAGATAGAAAATACAGAGGAAAGAATGAAAGAAAACGAGACTTGCAAGCATGAACTTACCCTGAAAATGGCTTGATGCAGCAGCTCAACATGCGTATTGAGACAGACCCGAAACCGACAATTTGTTTTCATACAAACATATTTCATCTCAACTCAACCCCATGGCCATGAATCAGACTTCCAAGCTAACAATATCTACAAAAATCCCACACTAAATCATGGATCCAACCCCAAGGTTCTTCAAGATCGGAAATACATGAAGAAGATGAAGGAAAAGAGAAGAACTTACCTCTTGAACGGCGACGGAGAGAAATTCGGCAGCTCCGGCGAAGGTCGAGCTGCACCTCTCTCTCTCTCTCACTACACTCTCCCTCTCGGTCGCTCTACTCTCTCTCTCACTCTCTAAAACCGGTTTGCAAGAAGAGCAAAACAGGGGGCTGGGTAGTGTTTGGTTACGGGTTATGTAAAAGGGGTGGGGACTGATTTGCAAAGATTTTGTAAAAGGTATTTTAAAATCTAACCTGCTTATTTACAAAATTAACCCCACTAAATTTTTAAAATAAGATAATTAACATTTATATAATTGCACATCACCCCAAAATTCACAGATAATCTCAAAAATAAGCATTAAAATTTTTTTGGGTTATCACAGTACTGCTGAATATCATGATACCATGGCTTCCGGTCGTTTGGTTCTCCTTCCCTTAGGGCACAACAGTAGATGGGTTCTTCTCTAGATTCAATGATCATTGGTGCTACTCCCCCTTCTATTGGGATCTCTGCCATGGATGCTAGAGTGGCTAAGGCATCCGCAAACTTGTTCTTTTGCCTAGACAGGTAAAAGAATTTTATTTGACGGAATTCTTTCGCCGGTGTCTCTAGATAATCTTGATATGGCAGCAGCTTCTCATCCTTAGTCTTCCATTCTCCTCTAGTCTGGCATATGATAAGGGCTGAATCCCCATACACTTCGAGCTCTTCTACTCCCAAGGCCAATGCTGATTCCAAGGCTAAAATGCAAGCCTCATACTCAGCTATGTTATTGGTTGCCTTAAAGTTCAGTTTCACTGCCACAGGTATCATCACATCTTCTGGCATTTCCAGACAAACTCCTATGCCACATCCTTTCCTATTCAATGCTCCATCAAAGTGCGCTTTCCACACCTTCTTTTTAACCACAAGGATTTCTTCATCTGGGAACTTGTGATTGACATCGTCTGCTTGTGAAGTAGCACATTCTGCCAGGTGTTCTGCTATAGCTTTTCCTTTCACTGATTTCTGCAGTACATACTGAATGTCGAATTCTGACAATAACAATAACCACCGCGCTATTTTATAAGACAAAGCAGGCTTCTCAAGCAGATACTTCAATGGGTCCATTCGACTGATCAAGAGTATTTGGAAAGACATCATGTAATGGCGAAGCTTTTGAGTTGCCCATACCAATGCCACGCATGTCTTTTCCAAAGCACTATAGTTCACTTCATAATCCGTCATCTTCTTGCTGAGGTAGTAGATGGCATTCTCTTTCAAGGATTCTTCAAGATATTGAGCTAACATAGCTCCCATCGCGGTTTCAGTGATAGTTAAGTAGAGTAATAACGGTTCACCTTGTCGCGGGGGAACCAGTATTGGTGGGTTGCTCAAATACCTTTTGATGGTATCAAATGCCTCTTGACATTCCTCATTCCACTTAGTCGGTACATCCTTCTTTAGCAGCTTGAAAATCGGCTCGCAGATAGTTGTCAACTGAGCTATGAAACGGCTGATAAACTGAATTCTTCCCAAAAATCTCCGGATTTCCTTTTCTGTCTTTAGTGGTTGCATCTCCATGATGGCTTTGATTTTCCCCGGATCTACCTCTATCCCTCTCTGTGTGATCATAAAACCAAGCAGCTTTCCAGCAGTCACTCCAAAGGCACATTTCTGAGGGTTCAGACACAGCTTGTACTTGATAATTCTTTCAAAGAACTTCTTCAGAGTAGCTAAATGTCCTTCCCTATCCACAGACTTCACGATCATATCATCTACGTACACTTCCACCTCCTTGTGAATCAAATCATGCAGCAGTGTGGTAGCCATCCTTTGGTATGTCGTGCCAGCATTCTTAAGGCCGAAGGGCATAACCCGATAACAAAATGTCCCCCATTGTGTGATGAAGGCAGTCTTTTCCATATCTTGAGAAGCCATCTTGATCTGATTATAACCCGAAAAGCCATCCATAAAAGATAAGAGTGCATGGCCAGCAGTGTTGTCGACCAATACATCTATATGAAGCAGAGGGAAATCATCCTTAGGACACGCCTTATTGAGATCTCTGAAATCAACACACATTCGTACTTTCCCATCCTTCTTAGGCACTGGAACGATGTTAGCTAACCATTCTGGGTACTCCACTACTTGCAGAAATCCGGCATTCATCTGTTTGATCACCTCATCCTTAATCTTCAAGGCCTATTCTGGCTTCATTCTCCGCAACTTCTGCTTGACTGACTTCATGTTCGGATCAGTGGGGATGAAGTGCTGTACAATATCGGGATCTATACCTGGAATATCTTGGTACGACCATGCGAAAGCTTCAATGTTCTCTTTCAAAACCTCTACCAATGATTCTCTTTCTTGCGGCGACAGTGTTGATCCAATTTTAATTATTTTAGGTGATTCATCCGTCCCTAAATTGATTGAAATTAATTCATCCATGTTAGGTTGAGCGTGCCCCTTTCCATATTGCTCTTCGAGCTCAGGAGGAACATCCTCTCGTGGGTCTATGTTCATGCCATACAAATCCAATGATGATAAAAAAGAGACACTGCAAGAGAAATAAGAAGAGAATGAATACTTCTTTTATTATTTGAAAGTTGAATAACAGAACACAGAAAATGAAACAAACTGACACTCATACCTCTTCAAATGAGATTGAGGTTTTTATTAGAACCAAGGAAATCCTACACTACTACAAAGAAAGCAGGGAAATCCTATTCTACTGAAAACACCTACAAGTTATCTTCTGGTGGAAGTCACTCGATCTCCTTACAATCGTGGATGAAAGGACAATCTTCAAAGCCCCAGTTTGATAACGGTGGAGTTGTAGGTTCAATTGGATAGATCGCCTCGACTTCATAAGTATGCACTTCGAGACACAGAACCGCCTGCTCGGGCTCTCTTTCAATAACCTGTACGTACTCAAACCCTGACAGTAACACTTCTGATGGTTCCTGATTTATCTCACAGATTGGCACTCGAACACTTCGATTCATCTTCATATCCCCTTTCAAAGTGACTACTGATCCCTGGTGTAGAAACTTGATTTTCTGGTGAAGTGATGACGGTACGGCCCCAGTCGAATGAATCCACGATCTTCCCAAAAGCAGGTTAAAACTAGCTGGCACATCTAGGATCTGAAAATCAATTTTGAATTCAACTGGCCCAATAACAACTAGAAGAGTCACCATTCCCACAACTTCTCTGCGAGTGTTGTCATAAGCCCTGACAGTCTGATGGCGAAAATTCAGATGGTTCAATCCCCAATGTAGTAGTAGTACTGAGTGGTCATACATTCAATGCTGACCCGTTGTCAACTAAAACTGAGGGAACCCTCTTTCCCATGATATCCACTGTGATGTACAAAGCCTGTAGATGATTACTCCCACTCTCGGGTAAGTCAGATTCAGTAAATGAGATGGACGGTCCATGATGAACCGGATTTACCAAACCTACCAAACCCTCAAGGGACGTATCAATAGGAACCTATACCTGATTGAGCAATCGAAGCACTGTCTGCCTGTGTTTTTGTGAAGCCATGAGCAATCCCCAAATGGTAATGTTAGCCTGTGTTCTCTTTAACTGTTTCAGTATTTCTTCCTCTTCTTCTATGACATCTGATCGCTGACCCTTCTCTAATTCCCCCAACGGATTACTGGCTTCCAAATGAGCTGGCTTGAAATGGCGTCCGCCTCGAGTCAGATGGTCTACTTCCTCATCACTGGCCCACAGATTCTCTATGGTTTCAGGTGTGTTCATGAGGTCTTCCCACTCAATCATACCGATCAAATCTCTACCTTCCCCGGTGATCTTCATGACTGAAGAGGTTCTATTCTCAAACTGTTTCTGCATGATATCCTGATTCAACTCTTCAGGTGAAGAAGGAATAACTGGTTCAACTTCTGCAGGTAAATCATCCCATCCGGTAGGAATAATAGGTTCATCAGAAATCTTTATCGATGAATAGAGCACATAATAATCAAATTTGCCGCTTGATTCTCCTAACAATCCGACCTCCGAGTCTCCCGCTAGATATCTCTCCTTCAACTGACGTTGAGAATTCCCACTTCTAGGAGCTTCTTCGAGAACTTCAAGTTGCTTAGGTTCTTCATACTGATATAACTCTCCATCATCAAGTAAATCTTAAACCAATTTCCCTAAAACTCTGCAATTCTCCGTGTCATGCCCGAAGATGTTGTGGTACTGGCAAAAAGGCTTATGGAAGTGGAGTATAAGTGGGGTGATGAGGCATTAGGACCGGGCTTGGTAAAAGGCTTCGGTTAAGGTAGTTTTGAGTGGGACATATGGACGGATTGGGTGACGAATTTTTGGGTCGTCGAGGCCCAGGGCATTGATTTGAGCTGGTGGCGGTACAGCATGGGTTGGGAGAAGGTTACTGGTGACATTTGGTTGACTTGGTGGATTTGGTGGGGCAATGAGTTTCTTATCAATGAGGCCTTGGATTTCATGGCGAAGGCGCATGCATTGGTTGGTGTGATGGCCTTTAGATTGGTGGAACTGACAATACTCATTTTCTTTGAAATTTCTGGGCAAATGATCTTGAAGAGGCCGGGGTTCCAAAGGGGTAAGGAGACCACGTGCCTTCAATTTCTCAAGGACACGTTCTAGGGACATGTATAGATTGGTGAACTGGCGGGTCGGCTCTCTAGCTTGGAATGGGCGGTTTGGTTGGGTAGCTTGAATAGGTTGGGCGATGGCATTGACTTCATGATTGGGTTTGCGGTTGAGAGGTGGTTGGCGGTTTCTGAAGGGTTCTTCGGCTTTGAGAGCCCCACTAGCCAGAGCATCTTCAACTTGAGTGCCAGCAATAACAAGGGCTTTGAAGTTAGGGAAATACTGCGAGAACAAGTACTTGTTGTAAATGGGCAAGAGACTCTTCAACACCATCAGCACATGTTCATCATTTGTAGGCCGGTGGGTCATCTGCGAAGCTTTCGCCCTCCATCTGGAAATGAAGGCAGAGAAACTCTCCCTCGGTTCCTGCTTAGTAGTCTCAAGATCCCTACTAGTCACATCAATCTCAGTGTTGTACTTGTAGTGATTAGTGAACTCATTACAAACATCCTCCCATGTCTTCAACTTAGTCTCATCTAAGGATAAAAACTACTTCGAGGCTGACCCTTTTAGTGATTCATGAAACATCTGAGCCAACAACTCATCATCGGCTCCACGAGGTTGCATCGCCCTCACATACATCTTCAAATGGGTTTTAGGGCAACCCATCCTATCAAACTTCTTTAATTCTGGCATCTTAAAACTGAACGGCATACGGGCCTTGGGGAACAGTAAAAAAGATGTCACATCAACCATGTCATCAGACCGGCGCATCCCCTTCAGGGCTTTCTCTAAGGCTTCAACCTTACTCGACACCAGGATCAGATCCCCAGAGAGGAATCTAGATCCACTGGGCTCGCCATCCAGATTGATGGGCTTAGACTTGGCTCCTGCCTGGGCCTTGGCACTGTCACCAACTTGGGCTGGAATAGGTGGATCAGAGGTAATCTTCGGGTTCTCTAAGTGGGCCTCCCTATCCTGATCTGTACTGGTCTGTTTATCTTGGGACATTTTCTTGATTTGTTCAGTCTCACGGGCCAAGGCATCAATTCGGTCCATGATAGCATTCAACACTGTAGCAGTGGTACTGGATTCTCCGTCAGTCATTGTAGGTGTGGTTGGGGGTTCGATACTGAAAAGATGCCCTCTAGAATCACGACGCCAGGCCAGAATTCTACACCATGAAATGGGCTTTTTTTTTTAGAAAAATGGAAGAGTCCATGATGCTCAAAACCTATTGACAGACTATCAAAGAGGTGCTATTCAAATAGAAAGAAAGTGAAAGGAGAAAACCGTCCTATCATAATTCTGATTCACTTCCCTATTTCACAAGGGCATTTCCTTATAAATTAGGAAATAAATCGAAATCACCAATAGGGAAATAAAACATGACTGACCAAACAGGGCTCAAAGAGCAATACCAATGACCAGTCCTTCATTCTCAGGACACTTTCCTTTGAATCGAAGGTCTTAATCAAAACAAGCCAAAACAACCTAATCATAGAAAAGGATATGTACCTTTAGAATATTCTCTTCCATCCTCAAAATAGTCCTTTCGTTCTAAGGACCAAAATCCTTAAAATAAAAGGCCTATATTAAAAATATCAAAGTTTATCCAAGGGTACATATCCCTAAGTTCTAGCATTCACAAACAAGGCTCACATCAAATTGGGACAATTTCGGCAGCATAACGATGCAATTATGTGCTAAAAGAAATTTAGCAGCATAACGGCGTAGGTATGTGTCAAGGGAAAATTTCGATAGCATAACGGTACAGTTAAATACCAAAAGGAATTTCAGCAGCATAACAGTACAATTGTGTGTCAAAATTTTGGTAGCATAATAGGTGTGTGCAAACACTGTAGGGTAGAGTGTCCTACTTGGCTGTCTACATGGACTAATGTAAAAGGTGGGTTCAAAGGTTCCTATTGCAGACCAATCCATATACCTAACCACATGTGACACATGGCGTGCCGCGTGGGTCAAACAGTACTGATTGGTCATTGATATACCCCGAAGGGTACTTGACAATAGGTTGATGGCTTCGTCATGATTACCCTAGTGTCGAGTGGAGACAGGGATCAGGACTAGACCATCGTTTGGCAAGGCAACATCGTCCTATCACACAATGACATGCAGCTAATATAACTAAAATGATATGCAGTCACATAAATGCAAGTGGTTGATTTTTATTAATTTAAGAAATTAAATAGCCCAATTAAATTAATGAACTTTAGCCCTCGACATCCCCAGTGGAGTTGCTAGTTCTGGGGACCAGCCTCGTGGCGGGGCTTTAATGGGGTGAGTCCACATTATCACCGGGCGATGTGATTAGGGGGGTTTAGAAAACAAACAAAGGAGGGGGTTTAGAAAACAAACAAAGGAGTCGCCACCTTATTTTTAAGGAATAAGGAAACCATAAAAATATTTTATTTTCAATAAAACTAAACAAACTCCATTTTCAATGAAAAGACAGTCTACAAACCAGAGTTGGATCCGGGGCTAGGTTACGACGTGGGAAGGTTCCAAGCTTTCACTTGTAGGCACCCACCTCGCCCTAATTAAAGGACTTCTAATTTATTTGGGCTATTTAAATTCTTAATGCAAACAATCCTAAATAATCTAATCAACCAAAAAATAGTGATATAAATGCATTATCTATATTAGTTATATTAATAATAATAAAAAATATATACAAACAAACCCTAAGAACCTAGGACACCCTACGGGCATCCTATGGCGGACTTGAGCCCTATTAGCGCCTACGTAACTTACTAGTATCACCTAGCAAGTATCAAAGTCCACGTAGTTCGACTACCCTAGGACTCTCCTATTGTAATCGATCACATCATCAAAGGTATTTCAACCTAATTCAAGACTCTAACTTCGAGAGTTTTTATTCTTTCAAAATCATTTATTTGAAATCATTTCAAATTAAAAGATATTCATAAAATCCAAATATTCCAAATAATTCTTATCTTTAGAATTCAATTCCAATTAAAAATCTTTTTCAAAGATTTTCAAGAAAACAAATCATATGGGAGGAATTTCATTCCAAAGTAAAAAATCTTTAAAACATTTCAAATCTTTTTGAAAATCATTTAATAATCTAATATCTCATAAAATCATGTTTATTTCATAAACATTGCATCAAAAATCTTTTTATAAAATATCTCGAAGGTTGACTCTCAAATTGATCAAAATACTCAAATCTGAGTATGACTTTTATAACAAAGGAAATTCCTAGGGAAGGTCAAGTGACCTTCCTAGCCTAGGGTCTCTAACTAGCCTTAAAGTTAATCTAAAAACCTAAAAATATTAATGCAATGCATGCTGAAATTTAAACAAATAAGCATGTAATTAATTCTAAAAATGCATGAAAATGCCCCTAAATGCACACTAATTAATCTATGTGAGCCTAAGCATATTTCTAAGTTGGATTTGGCCTAAAAATGATTTTTAGAATAAATTTAATGACATAAACAAATCTGGACAGATTTGAATATGTACCTCAAATTACTCTAAAAACCATGAAAACAAAGAATAAAAAATGTGAAAATGTCCTAGCATGCTTTCTACATGAATATTTTAAATTACTATACAAAAACATGTCAAAAATTACACCAAAATATGCTTAAACGATTGATTTAAACACAAGGGAAGGGTCTCACCTTTGCACACTCCCTCGTACACATTTTATATATTCAAACCATCAAATTGATATCACAAGGGAAGGATCTTACCTTTGCACGCTCTCTCGTCCACATTTTTTATATTCAAACAATCAAATCCGTGGCGAGTGTTTAAATAATCATAAAAAGTATAAACAAAAAGACTCAA
Source organism: Hamamelis virginiana (assembly GCA_017140935.1). NCBI lineage: Eukaryota > Viridiplantae > Streptophyta > Magnoliopsida > Saxifragales > Hamamelidaceae > Hamamelis > Hamamelis virginiana. The sequence goes on along the minus strand of JAESVK010001432.1, from coordinate 555,399 downwards.
GACTCATCACATATTAAAATAACATATTGACGTACTCATATTACCATTAAAATCACCAATCAATTATCATGAGATTCAAATAACAACATGAATATATCAACATTTACTCTAAACATACTTACACATAAAATAACAACAAATCTAACCCTACTCATGCATGCATACATAAAATCACGACAAAACTAACTAATCCTAAACATGCATACTAACAAAAATCACAACAATGCTAACCTAATCATACACATCAACCCTAACATGCATATTCACATAAAATAGTAACTAAGCTAAACAACCCTAAACATGCATTCTAACATAAAATAATAACTAAACTAAACAACCCTAAACATGTATTCTAACATAAAATCATAATAATGCTAGTTCTAATCATGCATCTACATATAAACAACAATAAAACTAATTTTAATCATGCATCTACACATAAAATCATAACAAAAACTAATCCTAACATGCATTTAGTCACAATAAAAGACACCCTAATATGCTTACTAACATGCACTCATAATGAAACTAACCCTAATCATACATGCTTACATAAAATAACACCAAAGCTAACCCTAATCATACATATGACATGAAATAACGAATAAAACTAACCCTATCATGTTAAACATACTCATTGCCAAAAGAAAAAAGAAAAGAGAATTCATCTCATATGAAAATCAAGAAGACTTACATTATATCATCATAGAGTTATGTAAGAAATCATGAAAAATAAACACCAAGGTTAAGGATTTACCCTTCGATCTCCTTCTTGGCTAGCCTCCTCCAAGCCCCTAGCCTTGAGTTCTTACCCCTTCAATGGTGTAAGAATGAAGAGCCAAAAAAATCTGTAGCCTCCTCTCCCAAAAACCCTAAAATTCTCCTCATTTTCTCCTCTAACTCCATAATGCAATATATATAGAGCTAGGGTACAAATCCTTGAATGGTTAGGATTTAATCCTCTAAAAATGATCCTAGGGTTTAGAATTGATCATGCTAGGGTTTGCCAGCTGAAAACCCTTCGAATTTATTCCAAAAAAACAAACCAAATCAGCCAAAACAAGTGGGAAAGTTTCAAACATGCCAAAAATACAAAATGAGCTTGAGCATGCTGGTGACCATCCTAGCCTGGACGGCTGGCCGTCCTGGGCTGGACGGTTGGCCGTCCTAGCTAGGACGGTCACCGTAGTGACTTCCCAATTTTTCTTCCCCAAATTTTAGGGTTTTCATATTTTGGCCATATTTTGGTCAAATTTGATCCAAATTCGATGGTTCAGGGCTCAAAACGACCGTGTTTTGATCCTCCACATTTTAGAATGTTTTTGGGTTAAAATCAATTGACCATGGTCAAGAGTTTTAGCAAAAAGCTAGCCAATTGACCCGGTTGTGCCAAAATTGGTCATATGACCATTCTTTGTTTTGTAAAATTGATCAATTAAGCTTGCACCACTTCTAAAAACATGGTTTTAATATGAAATTGGTACTTGAAAACATGTTTTGAAAATCTTTCGTTTTGGTGAAAATGACCAATTCACGGTCAATTTAATCGAAACCCTAATTCAGCTCATTCTTACCCGGGGGATCGATTTTGGGAGAATCTATCACAACCATTCAAAGGTTCAATTGGCACTCCAAATACACTCCCCACATCCATATAAACCTCATGAAACAATCCGTTTCGAATTCAGAGGTCATTTGGAAATTATACGAGAAAAAGGACGAAAATGCCCTTCAAATCGCAAAAACCCTAATTACCTATCGAGCTCTTATCAGAATGCTATGAAAATTTATAGGGATATTCTAAAACACCTCAAAAGTCAAATGCAATACAAATGGGTTGATTCCAATCCAAATGTACACATGAAATAATGAATTGTCATTTTCCTCAGAAAAGGGCAATTTGGGCAATTTGGTCTTTACAAGGCCAATTACTCACCAAATGATCAGCTATTCTAGTTAATCATTTGCATGGACATATGGTAGAAATAATTGGTAAAAATGGGGTGTCCACACCAATGGTTCAAGGTTTTTAACTGATTTTAATTAAAATGAGGTATTCCTCATAAGAATATATATATATATATATATATAGAAGTGCTACTATAAGGTGCACTTGATGCCCCTCTTGTAGAGCCAATTGCGGTGCAAAATTTCGAAAACTAACCGTTAGATTAGATACATCAATCATGTATGCCATGCCTGCCAAAAATCACAGTGATCCAACGGTTGGTTTCTGAGAAAACTGACTGTGAAAAAATGATAACATTTTAAAGAACAAATAAGTCACAGTTTTTCACAGTCAGTTTTCTCAGAAACCAACCGTTGGATCATTGTAATTTTTGGAAGGCACGACATACATGATTGGGGTATCTAATCTAACAGTCAGTTTTCTAAATTTTGCACCACAATTGGCTCTACAAGAGGGCACCTAATGCAAGAAGCATCAAGTGCACCTTATATTAGCACCTCTCTCTCTATATATATATCGCATACTTTCTTAATGACAATTATTTGTTCACATATAAAAGAAGATTATTTTCACAATACAAAATCCAATCATTGCACTTCAAGAATAATAGCCGCACCAAATGCCTAAAGACGTAGACAAATATAAAAAAATAATTATATAATCAATGCTTAATGCGAAAAGAATCTACCAATGTATCCATATTTTACATGTCCTTCGGTTAAAATATATTTCAACTAATAAAATAAAATATATTTTCAAAGGTGAGAATTTTTTTTTTTTTCATTTTTTTAGAAAACCTTCACTTGTGACTTTTTTTTTTAAAAAAGAATTATCTTGCGAATTAACGGCTTATTTTATTTTATTTCGAATTTTAGTAAGTATGGGGGGAGTTCCCATTTTGCCTATGTAACACTCCCAATATAGAAATAGAGGCTCAAAAGAAAATTCCCTATTGAAGATGCTGAGTTCCCTATGAATTAGCACCACTTTGGCATGAATTTTAAAATATTCTCTTCATCATCACATAGGCTTTATTTCGATTTTGGAAAGTATGAAAGAAAGATAACAAAAATACTACAAAAGGCTTAATCTCGGAATATTTTTTTTTTGGTCTAAAGCAATTTTAGTCATTTCCATTTTCTATCCTTGATGTTAATTTCTGAGATCTAAATAAGGGCATAGAGATCCACAAAAAGATCAAACTTCCAATAAAACGTTTAAAATGATTCTGGTACTTACAAATTTTAAAATTTATTGATAGGATTTACATGTGATCCCCAGAAGATAACCTGACATGTATTTTAAATAAGGGAAAATTATTCAAAAGTCCTTAAATTTTGAATAGTTACATGAGTAATGATCTAGTCAGCTATAACTGACTTTAATAAAATCGATTAAGAAATTCAAGCCCTTGGATTTCTTTTTACATCGAACCAATGATTTGGATTTCTTAGCTGATTTTATTTAAAGTCAGCTATAACTAGCTGACTAGATCATTTCACTAGTTACATTTTTAAATAAATGAAAATAGTTACATTTTTATTTTCATCGATCGTACTGATCCATTGATTATTTTGATTAATAGTTGTACATATATATTTGAAAATTTTCACTCGACACTAAAATTATAAAGAAACAGAAAATACATAAGGCCATCAAGAAAGTGCCTTTTGTATTTTCGTGAACTCTCTTTAACTCGATTTATTTAAAGGGTTATATACCCATAAGTTCCTGGCATAAGTATTTTATATATACCACTATATCCAAATATAATTTTAAAATAAAATAAGTAGATAAAAGAATTTAAAAATCTAAAGAATCTCATTATATATATATATATATATATATATAATTGAACTTTTTAGTATAAAACTTCAAACTCTAGAACTTTTAGATAAATTTTTCCAAAAAAAATTCATAACATGTCTTAACTCCGAAGTGCCATCTTTTTGACCCCAAAACAAGAACAACAATTGTAAAATTTAAGAGGTTATTATATATAATTTTAAATACAAATTTCACGTGTTCTCCCATCAAATGTTCAATTTTTTAAAATTTGTTATCCATTCAAATCTAGGCACGCCACATTACAAATTGAATGCATAACAAATTTTGAAAAATTGACCGTTGAATTAAATATATTTCTTATCAATTTCATGTTTACAAAAAATTACAGTGATCTAACGATTGATTTTTTATAAATATCATTTTATGACTTATTAGAAGTGCTAATATAAGGTGCACTCGATGCTTCTTGCATTAGGTGTTTTCTTGTAAAATTACTTGCGGTGCAAATTTTAGAAAACTGACCGTTGGATTAGATACCCCAATCATGTATGTCATGCCTGCCAAAAATCACAGTGATCTAACGGTTGGTTTCTGAAAAAACTGACTGTGAAAAAACTGTGAAACATGAAATTATAAAAAAAAAAAAATTAAAAAAATTAAAAAAAAAATAAATTTTGTTGAAGCCCTTGTTGCGGTTTCTTAATATATTAAAAGTTTAAAGCCGCAATAGCGGTTTCATTCACTTCTGTATAATTATTTCAACCAACCGTATTCTCGTCAAATTTTTTTTTTCAAACCATACTTTTGCAAAAAACTCCATATGGTGTGACGTGTGAAGTGTCGGCGAAGGGATAAGAGCCAACAAAATCCCAATTAAATAGAGTTGAAATGCCCAACCACCCCACAAAAAACGTCAAAGCCGCCAGCCTCGTCAGCCTTCTTAAAGCTGAGTTGTACGTTCTAGTGGCCGTGGCATGGCCGTGTGAGAGCAGCGTATAAGAGCTCACTGCCGGTCAACCCTTTCAGAGGCATACGCTCAATTTATGAAGGGGTGTCCTACTCCTACCATTATTACACTTTAAATTCAATTTATTTTATAGTCAATACTCACCTTTCACGTAAACACGATGGTAGGAGAAAGAGTTAGGAATGGAGTAAATTTCTTTGGGAATTATTTTAAAGTCCAACGCATGTTTAAATTATTCAACTCTTAGAATATTCAAATTATTCAAGGAGTTTTGTGTGATGGTAAGAATCCGTAGGATCAATTGAGCGAATGGAGTTAAGAAGGTGGAAATTAATATTGAAAATATAGCAATTGCTTGTGAGAATGTAAGAGATTTGTTGTAAAGGATAGATCATAGATGGATGTTGTGAAGAATAGAGTAAGAGCAAGAAAATTTAATATTGTTGCGGATGCACTTGACAAAGCATGCAATGGGTATTGAAGAGATGATTGTTTGGATTGAGTATCCAATAGATTGGTTAATACCATTGTTGGAGAAGCACATCTGTCCATGTAATTTTTTGTCATCAATAAAATTTGTTAATATTATAGAGACTTAGGATAGGAAATATCAAAAAAAATATGTTTCTATTTTTCGATAATAAAATTAAATAAACTCCGTTCCATGAACTCAAGTTTTTTTCTTTTTTGGATAATTACCATGAACTCAAGTTAGCTCTCTTCAAATATGTTCATTTTGGCAATTACTTCAAAAACATGTCGAGCCGTAAGGGGTAACATGTAAGTCCAACCAAAGAAAAATTTTCAATTCACTAATCAATTAAATACATTTCACACTTGCTATTGAAAGTTTAATCTTTTCTCATTTCTACATTTATTAAATACAGCATGAATTTGTAGGCTTAACTTCCTGACAATATGGTGCATGTACAGTACTGTCGTGACATTTACGATTGAATGACTGACTAAATTAATGAAAGAACTCATAGCAGAAAGATAGATCGAAATTAAGACACCCACTTGACAGCCGTATCGTTGAAAAATTGGTACTAGTGTTCTTTTGTTAATCAACGACGGTGGTCCAACCAGCTGCTATTTAAGACTGTATATGCATGGGAAACTTTCTAAAGGCTATACGTTCAAAAGACACCTTACAACATAAATTGAGGACGTTAATTCAATAGTGTTGTCGTGTTGAGAAATCGATCAGAATGCATTCAATTAGGCCATTTCGATTAATTCTAAATAAATGTCGGAGCCCACAATAGCTATAAAAAGAAAAGAAACTGTACGTTGGCGCCAACAAAGACTTGGTAACATTTGAAATGATGATCACAAAGACTTTCTAATTGTGGTAATGGTCAAACTAATAAGTTGGAAAATTAAAGAGGATTGAGTTTAATTTTCTACTACAAGATTCGTTGTAACTTGTAAGCTTGTTCAATTAGAATTGAGTTTCTAACCGATCGAGAACTCATGATTTGGCTGCTAAAACTTGTCTGCTAGGGAATTCCTATACTACCAACTATTGAGTCTCAAACAGCAATTTTATCCCAGTTTTACAAATGATTTTGTATCTATAATGCGATTTGGAAACAATATGATTTATAATTGGCGTGGATGACATGAATAAGATTAATTAGTATCTAATCAAACTGTCAGTTTTTTTAAATTAATAATGACTAAAAACAAGTCAATTAAACACCAGTTTGTTTAACGTGCACTTTATAATAAATAGTATGCCTACATAAAAGTTAATATGTATGTCATGTGTACCAAAAATCATAGTGATCCAATTGTTGGTTTTTAAAATATAGATATTTAAATAACTTTGACATCATCCAACGGTAAATACTATCAAAGTATTTCACGGATTGTATTTTGAAAACCAATTATCGGATCACTATGAATTTTGGCAAACATGACATTCATAAGAAGATTATCTAATCCAATGGTCAGGTTTACAAAATATCATTCCCATGGCTACCGGAATGGATGGGCTAATGATAAGAAGCGTAAGGACATCCAGATAGGATTGGTTTTGTGTGTGTGTGTGTGTATCTATATATACACACACACAAAGAGGAATGCTAAGGTCAAGTCATTTTGCATCAGGTCACTTCAATTATTACAATCACTTGCATGGTATATTTTGAAAAACCGACCGTTGGATTTGATACCCCTATTATATATGCCATGTTTGCCAAAAATCACAGCGATCCAATGGTCAATTTTTTAAAAATGTCAGTATGAAAAACTATGACTTTTTATTCTTTAAAATGTCACCATTTTTTTATTGTTTATTATTATTATTATTATTATTATTATTTTTTAAAAAAGAGACCATTGGATCCATGGATGAAGCCATACATATAGTTGAGGGGTGGTAATTGCCTCCCTCAAATTTTTAAAATCAAATTTAAACCCTTCAAACTTTAATAATCTTGAATCCGTCCCTCCTCAATTTTCTTTAGCCCAATTCATTTTACTCACCTATCCCTCTCTTTTTAAAATTTGCAGTTATGTACTTAGTAAATAGAGTTAGTTAGGGTTTGATTTGCCATTTTAAGAATTAGGCAAATCCCTAATAGCTTCAATTCATAGATGATAGCTTGGTTGTATTTATTGAGAGAATGACATTGATAGTGTTGATACTAATGGTATGCCATTTGAGTTGCCATTGCAAAAATTTGGCATTGGCACGCAAATAAATCTCTCCAACGATGTTCCATTTGGGTGCCAAATTTGGTACCTCAAATGGCAATTGCCATTTATACCAAGTCATATTTCCCTTAAAAATGTAAAATTCCAAAATTTAACACTAAGGGACTGTTTGGGAACTTTGAAAACTGGATTTGGCTAATTCTGATATTTTTATGTTATATGGTTTTTATGTAAACCAGCTAACAATTGGTTTAATAAAAACTGTGTTTATACGTTATTTTCTGAACAAGATTGAACAGATTTACAAAAGAAAGGCACTTACCAAATAGTACTGAATAAAAACTAGATAGACTTATCCTCAGCTGGCTAGGTTTTTAAGTTTGCCAAACAGCCCATAATGCCTTGGGGCATACATTTACCAAAATTTGACATTAATGCTACTTGAGGCTCAAAATTTTGGCATTAGCACATCAAATGACATGAATGCACTGGAGATGCACTATGAAGCCATCTCACAACTCTTTCAAAGATAAGATCCCATCAAAAATAATTAAAATATGTTTTATCAAATATAAATAGATTATAACTTTTTCAAGTTTTTTCTACCTCAAACTAACAAGAGCAACTTTAACCATGGCCAAAACGCTCAAATAATATTTTGTTTCTTCATTTCATACACGAAGGGTTATACACTCTATCCAACTTGCTAGCCATTCATATATATATATATTTGAATATCCTTTTCGAGCTAATTTAAACAAAAAAAGATACTATTTGAATATTCTATCTCCCTTCTCTTGCCTTGTTAGATTTTCTTCACCATTTGTAGGATAGACAAAATGTCTATCCTTTTGCTTCTCTTAAGTTTGGCTAAGCAAAATGCCGAACATGAAGTTTTGCCTCCCGGGCCATGGTTGGAGATGGCTTTAACAAACACCCAATATTATTTCACATTTTTCAAGAATTGGTTTTGTGATCTAGGGGATAAGGAATGGGCTAGATAGAAACTCTACACTCCATAAAGTGCATCATAGGGGGGGGGGGAGAGAGAGAGAGTCCATATATCTTATTTTACTATTATATAAATAGCAATACGCTGATGTGGCGGTCCTAGAATTCCTTCCCCCCTTCATTCCCTTTTCTTCTTAATTTTCTTCATTCCTTCATTTTTATTGATTTTGGTTTCACTTTAAAATGATATGGCATTATATCATTAGTCCAATTAATTAAATGAAATTTAAACTTTCAATATTCTTTACTGAGATGGATCCTATTTAAGTTTCATTTCTTTTTCCATAATTAATTTTTGAATAATGCTATCTCACTATCTTTTTCTAATCACCTCACATGGACCAATGGTTTTTATGATCTTGAAAAAGAAGAATATATTACATTTATTGATGTCAACCATACAACAAATGTCAACTAATAAGATGGGTGAAGTAGCATTTTCTTTAAATTTTTTTCCTTTTTATTTATTGTGTATCTCATCCACTTCTCCCTCTATCTCTTCTTAATCATATTTTATTTTTATTTAAAAAATTGATTCTATTTTATTTTTTACTTTTTTGGAGTATTTTTTTTTAGTTTTTAAATAATACATCCAAATTAATTTTCTCCCATCTATTTAACAGTTTTAATCATTCCTATATATATATATATATATATATATATATATATATATATATATATATATATATATATATATATAACCCGGCCTATAAATATAATTAAGATCAAACTATCAAAATCATCAAATCAAAATACTTATTTTATACAATTATAATTCATTAGATAAAACCTTATTGATAAGTCCCGCGCATTTGCACTCGTATATATTATATTATATATAGAGCAGTTTGCTAGGCTGATGTGGATGTCTCTCCTTAATTCTCTCACTTTCTTCATTTTCATTGGTTGATTTCTCTTTCTCCAAGCAGATAACCTCTTCTCTCTCTCAATTGGTTTTTAATTTATATTAAGATAAAATTTCAATTTTGAATTTAGATAAACCTCATTCTCTCTCTCTCTCTCCAGCTTCTCTCCTTTTCTTCATTCTCATTGGTTGATTTTATTTTATTTTATTTTATAAAAATCTCATATTATAAGATAATAATTGAATAACCCCCTCTCTCTCTCTCTCACTCTCAATTGGTTTTAATTTAAATTAAGATAAGATTTCAATTTTGAATTTACGTAATTTATTTTATAAGAATAATAGGTGAAGGCCCCTCCTCTCTCTCTCTCTCTCTCTCTCTCTCCACGCCTTCTCTCTCTCTCTCCAGCAGCCCCACGTCTCCTCTCACCACTACTGCTGCTCCTTCCAAGGACAAGGTATCTTCTTTTTTTCCATCTTTTTCTTCTTCTTCTTATTTTTCTCTCTATATAATAAGATATATATTTTGTTTCTATTTTTTACAGAATTGCACTGTATTTCTATTTCTTTTTCTCTCTCTCCACAGTTCCACGCTATTGCTGCTGCTTCCAATGACCAGGTATCTTCTTCTTTTTCTCCATCTTTTTCTTTTTCTTCTTATTTCTCTCTCTTTATATAATAACATTTACGCTAAGCTTCACATATTACTTCACATATTACTTCATCACATTAATTGATTTTATTCTATGCTCAAGTGGTGGCATGGGTTGCCAAATTGTTGTACAGGTGATCCTCCTTCTTTTGTCTTCAATTTCACACTAGCAGTTGACTTGCTTTGCTTTCCCACCTCTTCAATTTTATTACTTTACACTTGACATGGATACAACAGTAGTATTAAACCAAACTTG
>JAESVK010001432.1:484852-510227 GCA_017140935.1 Hamamelis virginiana | reverse complement strand
TATATATTCCTACAGTTTTTTGCAGTTTGGAGAGAATGCATAATTAATTAAATTAGGAAAGATTGATTGTTTTTTAATTAAACTTACTCAACCTTTCCTCGTTTAATTAAATTTATCCCTCTAAAATGCATGGAATTAATTAGAGGAATACAAATTGCTAGAAGATATGTAATTACTTTTCTATATATCCTCTCTGTATTCTCTGGTCTTTTTTTTTTCATAAAATTGTGAGTATATATAATGTACTATGATTTTAATTTGCAACCCAAATAATTAGTTGGGCTAGCTGGATTTTAATTTTTAGCAGTAAAACAATGCTGACAAAGTGACAATACTAATTGATTTAAAACAATAATTAAGCTAAAAATGAGCACATTAACCTGTCCTCATTCCCTGTCTCCTCTCACAAAAGCACACTTCGAAAAATCAACTACCACTATTTTTAAAAGGTAGAATTTTCAAGGTCAGCTTAAGTGAGAAGGAGCAGGGAATAGGAATAGGGTATTGAGACAAATGATCTCCACTCGGAAAAAATGAACTAGTATATATAATGGATTGTATTCAATTTTTTTGAATTATATTGAATTTCTTAGCAGATCTTTGATAAAGGTTAATGTTTGTCATCAGCTCAGCCAGGCTATCCAACTAATTAAGTATATGAAGTTGAAAAAGAAAGAGGCAAATGAAACCAGTGTCTTAATTCTATCAAGAGCTGGTAAAATAATATATCAGGTTAATCCAATGTGATAAAGAAATGACAAAACCCATCGTTTTATTTTGTAGAATTTGTTAGGGGTATGCATCAAAATAGTTTATAATATTCATTTATGGTATCAATTTGGTTTTTATAGAGAAATATCGCAACATGATTAAAGGCTTAATTAACAGCTGTGCTAAGGAGTTCAGAATGATATTTCTTCTTTTGCCGATAAAAAAAAAAAATAATTATGTATTGACTAAATTGCATTTTTTAGAAACGCGACTTGTTCCCAAAACTAATAGTCATCATATGTGCAAATATGTTAATATATATAATCATTCTCCTCCACATGGGATTCACCATTTGGACTGTGTAGAAACTAAGAAAAGTATATTAGTGGAGAGGATCTTTGCCTGGTTTTTAAAAAAGGCTAGGAGCCGAGAGACTTCTTCTATGAGCTGGTTTTCATTTAGTTGACTTATCTTTTAATATTGTTTAGTCAAATAACTTTGAAGGCTTTATAATATTAGTGTTCAAAGGGAGTAGCTAGATTAAGCGTAACAGCAGTATTAGGAAGAATCCAAATTGAAAAAAGCTAACTCTACTAGGGTAGATAAAACGGTAAAGAATTACGCCTCATAAAATGAAAGTGTTGGGATCGAATCTTGACACCTTGATTATCGGATTGACGGAATATATTAAAGATTAGTGATTAGTTGTTAATTGGAAAGTGGAATAACAAATGGGTCAATTCTCATCCATGAGGAATAAAATCCAGAACCCCGTCCCAAGGGAAAGAAAAATGCCATCCAAGCATCATTTTTGTCTCTAGCTAAGGGGTGTGTGCATATATATCTATTTTAAAGAGACCCATAGTGTTGATAATTTTGTTGTTGATATTAATGTTCTTTGTCAAAATATAGGTTTGCATTTTATTTTATTACTATTTACGGAAAATGTAGATATCGCATAAGCTGCTTACATTGTGATGAAGGGTGAATCTTAATATATTTTCATGCTTAAAATTAAAATTTGTGTTTTTAATGTTTCGATACCCCTAAGACAAAAAAAAATTTTAACACGTTTTCAATTCGATCTCTATGGGGTACATGGACAATTTCTTTTTCCCAAAATTTGAACTCTTCAAATTTCAAATATTATTACAATTTCTATAGCCATAATATTTTGGACTCTTTTTTTCCATTGATAATGTTACTGGAAATTTCAAACTCATAATATGTTTTTTTTTTTTTGGATAAATATTGAATTTATTATAAGGATGTTGTTTTGTTGATAAGCATGCTTTGAAGGATTAATTATCTGTTAGGTTTCCTAATTGAGGGAAAAAGTCGGTCAATAGTTTCTATAAATATGGAGTCTCCATATAACGTACACAACAAGTCCTTATATCTATTTTCTCTATCCTTGTCTCTTCTCAAAGGTGGTATAGTTGGATCAAGACTTAGATTAAGAGCAGTAGTTGATAGATGTGTCATCACAACAATTAACTACTTCTCTTCTTCTATGCTTTGATTCAGCTATTATTTTTGTTTTTTCTTGGAAGATGATCATCGGTCAGTCCATACCCACCACAACCATCAACAAAGAAGGTGATTTATTTTTTAGCAATGCTTTGATTCAACTATTTTAATTGTTTGGAAAAAAAAAAAACTATATATTTTAATTGTCAATATTGCATCTAGCTTTTAGAGTACGGTATATTCTTGGAGATGAACGATTTGGATCGGTGAATCTTGAATCCGTATTAGGAGGAAGCGTTGCCGGCCGGATCCAATTAATTCATGCACAAAGGCAAGCAAACAGGGAAAAATATGTTGGTGAAGATTTAGGATATGGAGGTGTTAAACTCCTACCCAAAAAGTCCATCAGTAATTGAATCAAGATCGTGGCCGAAAACTTTTTTTTAGAATATAAAGCATTTTCCAATTTGATTGGCACCGAAGGAAAAACAAAGGGGAGTCATCTTTAACTCTAACCAAGTTTTGTTATATATATATATATATATATATATATATATATATATATATATATATATATATATATACAGAAATGTTACAGTCAGGCCGGCCTGACTGTAAAATTTGTGCGGTCACCCCATTTTGGGGGTGATGCAGGTCACAGGTCACAGTTTTGACCGTTGGATATCCTATTCAGACAGTGCTTGTCATGTCTGCAAAAAATCACAGTGATCCGACGGGTGGTTTATGAGAAAACTGACTTTGAAAAAAACTGGAAAAAAACTGTCATTTTTTATTCTTTGAATTCCAGTTTTTTTCAAAGTCAGTTTTCTCAGAAACCAACCGTCGGATCACTGTGATTTTTTGCAGGCATGACAAGCACTGCCTGAATAGGATATCCAACGGTCGAAACTGTGACCCATTACCTGCATCACCCCCAAAATGGGGTGACCGTACAAATGCTACAGTCAGGCCGGCCTTTTAATTATGAAATCCTAGAAAGGCATGTGATTCCCTATGCATTTGTAGTGTCTTTTAAGTACGTTTTATGAGAAGAAACAATATAAGTTTTAAAATCTTCAAATATGATACCATTTGAGCACTTCTATCCATATCCATATTCAGTTTTATAATCTAAAAAATGGATATGAATAAAAAAACTTGCATTTCACTATTGGAGATGCCATTTGTTTGCAATTCTTTCCTAAAAAAAAAAAAAAAGCATAAATTAATAACAATATCAATATTTTTTAAAAAAAATTATTTGAGACTTCCGTTTGGAGCCAAGCGCAGATGGAGTAGTCGTTTTGGGAAATTACTATGGCTATAGTTAATAATATTTAAAAAACTAAAATCATTAGGGACAAAAATTACAGTCGTTATAATCATTAGATTTAATTTAGCAATAGTAATTATAGTCACTAAAAAGTAATTTGCGACGGAACATATAGTAAGAGATATATATTTTTATCAACATTAAAACAAAAAAAATAGAGTTTTAGCAATGGAAACTTAGCGATGGAAATATTACTGTCCCTAAAAATATGTTTCAGTGACACTTTTAGTTTCTATCCTCAAATTACCGTGGCTAAAAACCTATTTTCTTATAGTGAAACCCCAGCCATTGGATCATAGCTTTGCTGACATGGCTTCATCCTAGAGAAAGGTTAATAAAAACTACTAAATTCACTTTCTAGAAGAGGATTGGACGCCTTTCAAGTTTCAACACAGCCTTGTACTTAATCTATCTAGATATATAAATAGTCAGATATGTCTAGATAGCTGGGGAATATGACTATTTATATATTATGGTGCATGTGCCCATATATAGGCAAATATCTGACTATTTATATATCTAGATAGATTAAGTACAAGGCTGTGTTGAAATTAAAGGCGTCCCCATCCTCTAATACATAGGGAATTTACTAGTTTTTACTAGCCTTTCTCTGGGATGAAGCAACGCGCGTCAACAAAACTATGATCCAATGGCTGGGGTTTTATTAAGTCTCAAAATGGCTATTCCATCTGCGTTTGGTTCCAAACGGAAGTCTCACAGCATTCTTTGTGTTTTGTTTTGTTTTTGAATCCCACCATCAAAACGATATCGTTTTGATGGCACACATAGTAAGTGCATAAAAACTGACATATATTGTTTACCAAAAACAATTAAAAACTGACATTACAACCAAAAAAACATAAATTGTTCACAAAATACTAGCATATATTTTAACCTCATCTTAATTTTATGAAATGTTATAAACTTCAATATAACAGAAGTTTTTATCAAAACCTATTCCCCAACAAAGAATGCAAATGTAAAAGCCAAAGATAATAAGCAATATATTACTTGTAATTAGAGTTGTCGTTTGAAACCAAACGCAGATGGAGTTGTCGTTTTGGGGCTCAATAAAATCCCAGCCATTGGATCATAGTTTAGCTAACATGGCTTCATCCCAGAGAAAAAGGCTAATAAAAGCTACTCTCTCCGTCCTACAAAGATAGGCCTACTTAGTGAGACATGCAGTCAATTCTTTTACACGGGCTGAACTGGCCGGCAGCCTTGTACTTAAATGATTAAATCTATCTATCTAGATGTATAAAGAGTCAAATATGTCTGCATGGTTTTGACGTTGGTAATCAAATTAATTTTCTCCCCTATACTACTTGTAATTAGAGCATTCCTAATTAATTAATTTACTTTTCCTCAAAATTTCCTGTCAATTCCATCGATCCTAAATAATTTAATTCGCATGATTTTAGAGATAAATGGCTCTAAAATCTGGTTTGTCGGCAGCCTCGTGTGTTCAAGTAGCAAGGAGCAAAAAAGAAATAGAAAAAAAAAAATTAGAGGAGCTAGATCAACCTAATATATATAATATGGGCCGTGTTCCCCTTACACATTATTTTGACATCTATGTTTACACTTCATTTTCAAAACACTACTAATGGTAAATATATATTTTGACGATATGACCGTTGGATTCAATATTTTCTTATGCATGTCATATATGCCAAAAATCATAGTGATCCAATGGTTGGATTTTAAGAAATATATATCGATCATTATAAAAAACTGTGATGCTTTTAATTAATAAAAAAAATATAATACTCCTTCACAATGATATTTAAAAAAAACTAACTGTTGGATTGCTCCGATTTTTTACTCACATGACATACATAAGAAAAGTATATAATCTAACGGTCGGTTTCTCAAAATATTTGACTTAAAATTGTATTTTAAAAACGATGTGTAAACATAGATGTCAAAATAAAATATAAGGAGAACGTGGCCTATATATATATATATATACATGAAAAACTGTAATTTTTTTGTTCTTCAAAAAAACCGACCGTCGGATCACTGTGATTTTTGACAGGCATGGCATAAATAAGAGAGGTATCTAATCCAACGGTCCGTTTTTCAAAATAAGATCCGCAACTAGCTCTAAAATAGGTCACTTGAAACAACTTGCATCATGTGCACTTGACCTTAGCATTCCCATGTGTGTGTGTGTGTGTGTATAGAGAGAGAGAGAGAAAAAAATGTTCTAGTCTGGGGTACCTGACTTTAACTAAAGTCAGCTAAGAACACAAGCCCTTGGATTGAAATCTTGAGATGAATCATCCATTAAGTGAATGTGAATCCAAAAGCTTGTGTTCTTTGCTGATTTTAGTTAAAGTCAGGTACTGTACTCCTGACTAGAACACTTCTCTCTCTCTCTCTCTCTCTCTATATATATATATATATAGGGTCACGTTCCCTTAACCATTCTTTCTACCATTATTTCTACCATTCTTTTCAAAATACCAATGTAGGTCAAATATTTTGAGAAACCGGCCGTTGGATTAGAAACTCTTCTTATACATTTCATATATGCCAAAAATCACATTGATCCAATGGTTAGATTTTAAAAAATCTCACAATAAAAAACTGTGATGTTTTTAATTATAATAATTTTTCACAATGCCATTTTTCAGAAACCAACCATTGGATCACTATGATTTTTGGCATACATAATGTATATAAGTAGAATATGTAATTCAACGGTCAATTTCTCAAAATATTCGACCCACATTAGTGTTTTGATAACTGATGGTAGAAATAATGATAAAAAGAATGGTTAGGGGAACTTGTCACATATATATATATATATATATATATGTTCTTCCATGCACCAACTCTTGATTTTCTTAATCTTTTCTTTCAACTTCATGAGTTTACTTTTAACTGCGGTTAATATGGGACGTAGACCTTTATCGCTAAGATCTAAGACCCAATCAAATCAGGTCAAACAAATTGTTTTTGGGCACCCAAGTGAAGACTACGACACGAGTCCATGCTCTTCATACGTATGTACCTTGCTAATCAACTGGGGCTAGTCCAGTTGGCTAGGCTGTGCTCCTCATAGAACCTCGTCAAAGGCAAGGTTAGCTTAATGTAATGGACTTGTATCCCCATGACACCCCACAATTCCCGCATATATTGCTACAGATTTCTATCTAACCCAACCCACCCCCCCCCCCCCTCCCCCCTTCTTCGTTTTTTTTTTGGGTGAGATCTTACATGCACTTACTTTACTCCATATTTGAACACTCAAAATTTACCAAAACTTGCCTAGAATTAAGCATAGTGCATACCATTGATCATTGAAATTAACATATTTAATGGTAGAGAATGTCACATAAGACAAATTTAGGGTCTAATAATACTCTTGTTATTGAACCCAGATACATATTATATGATTTTAATGACAATTATGATGAAGTAAATTATTTAAAGGTGTGGACTAGATCGATTGAATGTTCCAAAAATACAATCAATATATTTTAATTAAACCTGCAAGCTGAAATCAAACTAGCTTCCTATATATCTAGTTGAGGTTCAGCTGTGAAGGACAAAATGGCCCCATTAACATTTTTGTGCAGAATTTTAATTTTCCATATCAGTTCATGCTTATAATCTTTTGATGTTCTTAATTTAATTGCTGTAATAATATCACCTGTGCAATCATTGAGAACTAAAGCAAAGTATGAGATTTCTTTCTTACTGGCTATTTTGGTAACAGGAATGTATAAGGTGAATTTAATTGAAGTATAATGAATTAACTGATTGATGGGCATGTACGCGTGAAGCCAATGACGGTCTTCAATGGGAGATATATGGGAATGATATATGCATATATATATTCTTTTCTTTTTAATTAGGACAATTCTATTCATGATAGTACAACTCACCAATTTGGAACAGCTATTTAGAGAAACCAACAAAAATCACATTGATCCAACGGTCGATTTTTCAAAAAAATAGACTGCTATGGTTTTTTACAATTTTTTCATTATCGTTTATAATTTTTTTCAAAATTGTAAAAATCAATCATCAGATCAATGTGATATATTGCATTCATAATAAGTATAAGTGGAACATCAAATCCAACGGTTTGTTTCTTGAAATAGATGTTCTAAGTTGGTCGATCATATGCACTAAGAAAGACAAAGATGGAGGACAAAAAAGGAGGACGAATGAAATTTTTCTTTTAATTATATAATCAAAATGTGAACAATTATAAATTTATAATGATTGACCATGTTCGAATGCCATTGTTGAATGTTTTGTTCTAGGTCATGGGCTTGAATATTAATTTCTTTTAATAAAAAAAAAAAAAGAATATTCATTCCATTAAAGCACCAGATATGTCGAACTTAAGATTGAATATCGAAATCCAATTAATAAACATTATATATGCTGGGTTATGATCGATCAAGATTTACTAATCCAAATCGCTAAGCTCCAAGAATATACAGTAGTCTACAAACATGTCAATCAAAGATTAACTGCACAAAAAATATTTACAATAAAAATAGTTGAATCAAAGCATTGAACATAAATAAATAATGTTCTTTGTTTATGGAACCATTGTGCATAAATGGTCAGTATATGGACCGACCATGATCATCTTTCAGATTAAAAAAAAAAAAATAGTTGAATCAAGGCATAGAAGAAGAGAAGCAGTTCATTATTGTGATGCACATAAACAAACTACTCCTCTGCATCTAAGTCTTGATCCAACTAAACCACCCTTGTAAAATTGTGTAAGGCATGTGAGAGTAAGGGGTATAAAAACCATGTTAAAAACACACTATAATTTCCTAGAAGGGACAACTAATTGTAAGCATGGCAAAAATTTTCTCCAAGAATATGGCAAACATTATGTGCCTTCTCCCAAGATTTATCAAAGATTTTAAAACTTATATTGTTTCTTCTCATAAATGCATAGGGAATCACATGCCCTTCTAGGATTTCATCCTTAAAATATATATGTATATATAACAAAACTTGGTTAGAGTTAAAGATGACTCTCCTTTGTTTTTCCGTCGGTGCCAATCAAAATGGAAAATGCTTTATATTCTAAAAAAAATTTTCGGCCACGGTCTTGATTCAATTACTGATGGACTTTTTGGGTAGGAGTTTAATACCTCCATATCCTAAATCCTCACTAACATATTTTTTCCTGTTTGCTTGCCTTAATTTGTGCATGAATTAATTGAACTTACATCAACTATTTAGATTTCTTCATATTAATTATAATACACATTGTGAAATTTACAAATTTAATTAGGGCTTGTATTCTCTCTTCTTGAATATGATGTCGTGTATGAGGACATGGATAACTTCAATTGTTCGCACTACAAGGAAAAAGTCAACAGGGGACAGGGGCGGTTTTATTTTTGAGGAAGGTTTTTAAAAACTGTCTTCTTTGTATGATCAAAGAGGACAGTTTTGGAAACTGGTCCTCTTTTGATAGGCATATATAATTCCCAAAACCCAAACCACGCTGTTTTTATTTTTTAGGGAAAATGATCAATAGGCCACTGATTATGGTTTTTTTTATCACTAAGTCCAAAGTATGTGTTTTATACCGATAGACCCCTCCATGTCAAATTAGAAGTCAACTATTGATCATAGATTGTCTAAAATACCATTTCCTTATTTTAAGCTTGATTTTAGTTAAGATATTATTTCATGATTTATTGTGAATAGATAATTTAATATTTGAATAACATCTCCTACGGATTAGGTAAGTGTGATATAGGTTTATTTTTAAATTTGAATTGTAATAAGAGTTTTGGAGACCTTTCATTGTCTTTCCTAAATAACAGCCCCAAAAACTGTTCTATCCGAAATCTCCATAGCCTCGCCTCACGTGTTCATGGTCATTTCCCCAGCTTAACCTTACCTCACGTGTTCATGGTCATTACCCACATAAATATCCAAAACCTCCATAGCCTCACATGTTCACTTCCAGTTAAAGCACATCCATTATTGTTGCTTCAAGGAATTTTAAAGTGGTGGTTTGTTCTTCAAAAAAGGTTAGTTTTATTTTAGTTTTTACATGATTTATATGCATATTTATATATTGCTTCATTTGTGTATGAAAGAATGTTTTTTTACAGAGATACTAGTATCTCTGAAAATTCATTTTCCATATCATATTTGGTTCAATTAAATTCTAGAAACATAGATAAAATCATGGGAATCATATCATAGAAAGTTCCTTTAGGAAGGCTGGGTTTTTGCAATGTTACACATGCATTATTTTTCCTTTCCTCATGCTGTGTCGGACTAACAATGTGTCACGTCCACACAGTGTCACAACTCTGTGCACTGATCCAAGATTAATAAGCACGCCCACACAGAGTCACGACTCTGTGCAATGGTCCAATATTAATAAGAACGCCCACAATGAGTCATGAGTCTGTGTAATTTTCAAACTTAAAAACCACACCCACAATGTGTCAATTTCTACTCAATAGTCTTTTATATCAAGGGTCACGCCCACAATGAGGCATGACTCAGAAATTTATTTTCTTTTGGCCCTCTTTTTATAAATGAGGATGATGATGAAATCCCTTAATTTTATCTTAATATAATCCCTTGATTTTAGGGAAATTGATTAGGATGGACTTTTCTTTGTAAATGAATTTCAATATTTGAAATATTCCTTGATTCATGGAGATAATATTGGATAATATTATGTTAAGTTGATTTTCTGATAATAGTGAATAATATTGGATAATATCCTGTTAATGAAAGGGTATTTTTGTCCATTTTAATCAACTTTCACATATACAAGTATTATCAAAAAAGGCAGGGCTATTGGTATAGCACTCTTGTACCAAGGTCCTAAACGACGCCGTTTTCACTTTGCAAAAAATATTTCCCGCCTCACTCAGCATATGCATCTCATTCTCTCTCTCTCACTCGATCTTGATCCGCTTCTCACCCTCATCACCGGAACCCTCATCTGCCTCTCACCCTCTTCGACGGAACCCCCTTCGCCGGAGTCCCACAATCTATATTCGCGAAACCCACCGTACCACAGCTGAACGGATCTGCCGGTACCGTCTTTGCCAAATTTCTCTCTGTCGGAAACTCGGAACAGTCTCTACCGGAACCCTCATCGCTGGAGTCCTCTGATTCTCGCCCATTGTCCCTCTCCGTCGAAACCCTCTTTGCCGGAACCATCTCTGCCATGAAACCTTAACCCTCTCACCTCTATTTCCCTTCAGTGTGAGTCCGAACCCATTGTTGCCGTGAAAGGTGAGTCCTTTTACATATGAGCCGAAGCCCTAGCTCTCATCTCTGCCACAATGATACTTTTATCCCCTCTGTGTGTGTGTGTCATAATTTTTTGGTGCTTTGACTGACTGGATTTCAATATGTGGGAAAACAAATATAGTTGGTGCTAATCATTCAATGTGTGGGAAATCAAAACAAGAGAGCCGCGATCGAAGGATTTTTGGTTCTTCAAAGTTCATATTTTCTCTGAATCATTCCATACTCCTGCTAATCGACTGGATTTTGACTCTGTTCGTGCAACTCCATTCTCGGAGGTAACTTCTATCTTTTTCTGTATTTCTCCATCTCTCTATAAAGCTTGATAAGGTTTTGTTCTGTTTTGATTGAAAATTTGTATTGGTCTGTTCTATATCTCTCTCCCCTTTGTAGAGCTTTATTTATAGGGTTTCTCTTCTCTTTCTCCCCCTCTTCTTGTGTATTTAATAATGCTATGTGAACTGTGAAGTGGGTATGGCTTCTATCAATTTTTTAGTTTGCCTGCTAAGTGTTTGTCGAAAGTCCTGTGTGAACCAATTAAAATGATATGGTTATTTGATATTGGACTAATGCATTTTGGGCATATACCAACATGGATTCATAAGTAAACCCAACATAATTATTGGTAGAAACAAACATTTGTTAATGTCAAAAGGTTAGATGCCTTCATGGTCTTAGGTAGGTGCGTGTGACATGGTGCCAAGTGCTCATATATATCTAACATACAAATCCTTGCAAATACTGGTATAACATGGCTACATAAAGTATTAGAACACGGCTACTTGTAGTATTTTTATTTTTTTTTTTATAAAAATAAAAAGCAAAGAATTAATTTTTTTGTTGGGGGTTCTTGCGAACAATTCTTCTGGTGTACTAAGAACATCACATGAGTTGACATGCATCACTTTCTTCTCTCAGGTTAGTGTGATTCTTTATTCAGTGTTTCCTCCAAGCCTCCAACTTTTAGGCTGTGTTTATGCAAGATTTGCGCTTGGTTTTCATGCACTTGTTTTAATGTTAGCTTCTAAAGTCCAATTTCATTTTAATTTTTTAGTGTGATCCATAGAATATGTTGATTCTTAACCTTAGTGTCAGTGGCATGGAGTCCATGCAGCAAACATCTGCTCACATTTTTTAAAAAGTAGTGCAATATTATTTGATTTTGGAAATTGTTGAAAAGTTGTAAATTTCTAAGTTGTTTGAGAATCTTGGAAAATTGATTTCCTATAGCAGAAGTGAAACAATTGTGTTTTAACAGGAGAATAGGCATATGACAGGCTATATATATATATATATATATATAATCTTTTTTGGTTTTTCAAAAGATGTACTAGCTATTTAATCCTAGTTCCCAGTTATAAACCTTGAGATATTCTTACACTAGTGCAAGCACTGAACGATGTCCTTCAATTGATGCAAGTGTTGTAGGTAGAAGCATAGTTATTAAAGGCGCAAGGCGCACCCTAGGCGCAAAGGTCTCATAGGGCCTAGGCGCAAGGTGCAAAAAAAAGCGCGGGCCTGAGGGAAGCGAGTTGCACATTTTCATAAAAATAATTCTAAAATATTTGATTAACTGTCAATAAGATAAATAAATCAATTTAAACATAAATAATTGAATACTCTCATTTTTATTTTATTTTTTTGGCCTATAAGCTCAATTGGTAATAATCTCCTGTGCTAGTTTGCTAATAGTCTAATACTAACTCTCTCTCTTAGTCTCTTGTGCAAATTGCAGCAATTCAATTGTGTTAACATTCTCTATCTTAAAGCCAAATGGTCCAAATGCATGCAAAGTATCTGATAAATTGTAGATATTTTATAAATAAAAAAAAAAAATTGAAGCAAAAGCAACAGGCTAGCAGCAATATACATAAAACAAAGCATGAATCAAAACAATAAGAAGAAGAAGAAGATGAAGAAGAACCAGCAGTAGGCACCTTTGCATAGAAGAAGGCAGTAGCAGAGAAGCAGCAGCAGCAGAAAGAAGAAAGAATAAGAAGAATAAATAAATAAAAACAGAGAAGATGAAGAGAAGCAGCAGCAGCCAAAAAAAAAACCAGAAAACAAGGAACCAACGTAGAAAATGAAGCAGCAAAAAGAAGAAGAGGAAGAAGAAAAGAAGAAGAAGAAAAAAAAAAAACCCCAGATAACAGAGAACCAGCGTAGAAGATGAAGCAGCCAAAAAAAACACACCAGAAAACAGGGACCAGTGTAGAAGATGAAGCAGCAAGAAGAAGAAAAAGAAGAAGAAAAAGACTCACATGTAGCCTTGACGGAGCTTGAATGCTTGAAAGCTTGAAGCTGGACTGCCGGAGAGAACACCAGGACTTAGGGCTTCCCTCTTCTTTCCTCTTTGCTTTTTCCCTCTTTGCTTATTCCCTCTTCTTTTCTCTATTTCTTTCTTTCTATTGTTTTTTCTTTAATATCATAGCCATTAATTAGATCAAATCTAATGTCTCCCAAAATTTAGAATATAAATTAAAAATTTTAAAAATTTGCTAGAAGGGCCTGAGGTCCATGAGGCGTGCTTTTTTTGCGCCTTGCGCCTGGGAAAAAGCCCAGAAAAGGGCGCTTTTTTGGGGCCTGAGGGACTGCGCCTCGCCTTGCCTGAAGCAAGGCCCAAAGCCTGCGCCTGCCTGAGCCTTGCGCCTAGGCGCGCTTTTAACAACTATGGGTAGAAGCAAATTGAGATAGATTTGGTAACTCGCTCTCTTTGTGTTAAATGATCTTGTAATATTCATTTAATACACAAGCTAGAAGCAAATTGGGATTACACCAAGAAGGTTCTCTTGATATTACACTTGCATTGAACACTCTTGTTTATACTTCAATAACAATTCATTTAGAGCAAAAAAAATTTAAATGGGTTAGATAGATTTGGTAACTTATTGGGTTATGTTAGGATTAAAACTTTTAACCTAATAAATAAATAGGTTGGTTAGATTCAGCACATACACAGTAAGCATTGTGCTTGACCCACCTAGAAGGGAAGAGCCTCATTCATCGACGCCATTGGGGTTAGTGGTCTCTTTAGTAGCCAATATGGAACCATGTCACACAAGCATTAATTTTGAAAGAGACTCTTATGCTTATAAATTCTATGGATTAAATAGACTTTACTGTAAATATGTGGAGATGTATATGTGGCTATTCAAGCTAGGAGATCAACTTGGCTTGGGTTGGACCAATTTGTCATCAACCTAAATTTGAAATGACTGAAGTTCAATTTTCAATGTTTAAACCCAACGCAAATTAAACTCGTTCATAAAATTCCAGCCTGGCAATATCTGCAATTTGTCATCAACCTAAATCTGAAATGACCTTAGGTGCTTGACCCACCTAGAAGGGAAGAGCCTTATTGTTTGGTTTTGTGCATATTTGATCATGTTTAACCATTATTAAAATTCCAGCCTTGCAATATTTGCAGCATGCCAGTTTTAGTGCCTTGTGGATTTTGGAGTACTGATATGTATGTTTCGGCTTCATCCTTCTTCTCTTCTCTGTATGATACGTTTTTGTAATTATTGCGATTTAATCATGGCAACCAAGTATATCATAGGGTCTCTAGCAGCATCCTTTGTAGTCGCATTTACATGTGACCATATCATTGCTAACAAGAAGATATTTGGAGGTAAGTTTGGGTAACCTTCTCAAAGTGGTAATTTACAACTATTGATTTATGTTCAGTTCAGCAGTAACATTGATTTTATAAGCAGGTACCACCCCCAAAACTGTTTCAAATAAAGAATGGTGAGAAGAAACAGACAAAAAGTTCCTGGCCTCGCACTGCTGGACCTCCTGTTGTGATGAATCCAATCAGCCGCCAGAATTTCATTGTCAAGGCCCGTTCTGAATCTTGAAGGTGCATCATTGGCTTTTTAGTTTTTGGTTTTATTTCCCCTTTTTTTTTTTGGTCTTGCAGAACTCTTCTTATAAAGTGGAACTTAACTGCAAGCCATGCTCATAAATTCCTCCACTTCCATTTAGGTTCTGCAGTTAGTATTTCCAGTCTGATAGCACAGTGTCGCAAATATTATCAGATCTAAATAATCATTTCTGGAGCACTTGTTTGGAAAATGCTCAATTGTTTTTTTCGTTCTATTGGATTATTCAGTTATGAATTCAAAATTTACAAATTTATTTTGTTATATGATATGTGGATATGCAGAAGCTACTTGGATCTATAGGGTTATTCACTCTTGTCATCCTCTGGTGTCTTGGTAAGAATAAATTTCCCACTAACTTTCCTATTTTCTCACTAACTTCCCATTCATTGATACCAGAAAGTTATTAAGAATAAATCTTGCTATGAAATAAACCCTGATTTGCGATTTTTAATGGCAATAAAGTAGAAGTAAGAAGATAAAAGATAATTACACATTAAAAAGTCCACAGACATTTTACGTAATTCAGTATAAAGAACATGTTCACGGGCAAAAATCGAAAGTGAACACAAAAAAAAAAAAAAAAAAAATTACAGTGCGTCTTTCAAGTTTACAAGAAATTTCTCTTTTCTCAACACATTAATTTAAACTCTCAAAATGCCCCTTTTATATAATAACACTAAACAAGACACACATGTGAGCCTTGGCACCATTCATCCAAAATAACAAATCTTATGAAGGCATGCTAGTTTGTCAGTTCACTTGTATAATGCTCAACTCCCTCTCTTCATCAACCTAAAAAAAAACTCTTTAAACCGGGTTAAATAACATGATGATGGGTAATATTCATCCTTGATGGTGTTGTTTTATTTTTTTTTTTTCAGTATGGTCACTAACTGCCCTGGGTATCGAACCTAAATTTACTTTCCCTCACTCTACGAATTTGAATTTGGATATTAGTATATCACCTATTCACTTGAATTCAAGCCGTGCAAGTGGGAATGCATTCCTTGTTCACACAGTTGATATCTGTGTTCAATTCTAAGCATATTAATGTATGACTTGCTTATAAAATCATTGTCAGTTCGACTGTATCTTCTGGTAATTTTTTTTTTCTGTTATGCTTTTACTCTTAACTATACAGTTTTGAGACATAAAACAGATGTTGAAGATTTGGAGTCCATTTTTCACTTGTACGTTTGGGGTACAAATTCTTTTGTAATTCTATAATTTACTGAAAAGGCTTATTCTAAGATTTTTGTTCTAAGAGACTGGATTTTTTTTATATTGCACCACCTCTCTTTTGAAAGGCCTCCATTTGTTGTAGTGTACTATGCTTTTAAATGAGTAAACTTATTGATGGTATTCTTTAAAGTAGGATGGGAGCTTTCCTCTCTATAATAGTATATTGAAAGAGAGTGATTTCATATGTTCCACTGCTAAGGTTCATAAATTATGTGGACTAGTCTATGTGGCAACCTACTATCACGGTCCCTTTTCATTATTGTGTACTTGATTGAATTGCTTTAATTTGCCCTGATTTTTCTTGCTTCTATCTTATTTTTCATTCAAAATCCTAAACTTAGAGGCTTTTGGCATAACATCTTACTCCCACTTAAGGGAAGTTGGGCACATTGATTCCCTATTATTATTATTAATTTTTTCCATTGATTGACCCCCAAAACTATTTCTCCTTCAAAAATTTATAGATTGAGATAGTGGCTTGTAGCAATTTTACCAATTTCACAATTTTCAACTGTGTGTCTTGTGATTATAATATACTGTATTTGTTAATCATATATGGTACTTAAGAATGTGAAAATATTACTTTTGCATATCATATCTTGTTCCAAGTGCTGTTACCAGTATGAGCTTGTTTCTAGTGATATAGTTAGTATTGAATCAGATGAAATCAGGTTGCTTTGCTTTCACCTAAGTTCTTTTTATTCAAGCACTTGCTCCCTCACCAATTACTTTCAGTTGGTTGGTTTGCTTTCAGGTTGTATTTAGCATTTTCCATTCACTTGGAAGTTAATATACTGGTGGCCTAAGTTCCTAGCTTTTGATTGAGTGATTCAAGAACAAACTAGACTCTAAGTTGGACATATTAAAATTTGATGTGGAAGCTTAGCACCAGCAATGGCATAACTTTTTCCACTCATGATTTTATATCATTCCTAGGATTGGGCCTTTTAATAGTAGTTAACGGTGAATAGATGCCTCAAGATCACATTATGAAAAGTTGGACTCTTGTTAAATCAAATCATGTTGTGGCATTGGTTTATTTATTTTCATTGTTTGTTTAAATTCATCTTTGTTAATTTATGTTTGTGTTGGATCACATTCCTTCTTTTTCTATTAAAGCCACAATCATAGACATTCGACCATGAATTATAGTCTGTTGTGTGGGTTTCTTTAGAAAAGAAAACTTCAAGTTGGATAATTTCTAGAAATGAATATTAACATAAGAGTATCCACTGCTTCAACTACCTTCATTTCTAGAAAGGCCTGATTTAAAATTTTTGAGATATCATGTAGGTTGCTAGATAAAATTGGCAGCTCAAGGCTGCTATAGTTGTTCTATTAGATTTTTTCAGATTGCCATCTTTACTGTATATAACAATATATATAAAGTTTTCTCTAGCTCTAATGCTCATTCTATTGCAAGATTGATAAAGACACTTTTGCATCCTTATACTACTCTTCTAGTTGTTGAGCTTCTGAAATACATTTGTTTAGTTGAGATTTAGCTTTATACTTTTGCAAGATTGTAATGTTGTTTGGATATAATTATAGAAGTTGTATAAACTTTTATTTTTATAGGTAAAATTTTGAGAATATTGCAAAAATAGATGAAATGCTGCCGAATTTTCGTCTTGAAATTAAAGCATACATTTCTATACCAATAATAGAATTAGAAAAACACCTGTATTTTTCTCCATATACATATTTTCATGCAATTTTTCTCTAAGGTGGTTGAATTCCTAAAACTTTCTCGAATTGCTTTACTTTAATAGTAATAAAGTTTAAAGTCATAATTACATATAGTGATTGTTTTGTTTTTAAATTGGAATAGATATATGCATATAAGTTGAAGCTTGGATAGAGAAAATTTTAGTAGTTTATTTTCATCTTTTTAAAAGTAGAAATGGTATTGGGACAGGTTTGTAATAGTATCTTTATGTACTACTGATTATATTTTCATTTCTTGTGAATTATTTAGATTTTATAGGCATAATGAAAATAACTTTGGTAAGCTTCCATACAATAGGTTAAATTAGAAATACAAAATTTTATACATTTTTTAAAAATAAATAATAGATTTAAGAGGACGGTTTTAAATGTGTCCTCATTTGCGATGTCCTTATAAAAATATGAATTAAATGACAGTTTTATGAGTGTCCTTAAAAATATGATTTAAGATGACGGTTTAAAATTGTTCTTAAAAACATTTTTAAGGACAGTTTTAAACCGTCCTCTTAAATATATGATTTATAAAGACATCGAGCATGAGGATACATTTAAAACCGTCCTCTTAAATTAAAGAGGACAGTTTAAAACCGTCATTGAAAATGTTTTTTTCTAGTAGTGTCGGCACAAAAAAATAAAAATAAAAAGGCCCATAAAGAATTGATCGTGTTCACATTCTTGTTAAAAGTATTTTTCTAATACAAATGACAGGCAAAAATACAGAAAAAGCTAGAGTAGAAAAGCTTCAAGAAATAAAAAGATTTTTAATTTATTTTTATTAGTTCGGTAATAAAATAAAAAAAAGTTTAAAAATTGTAGAAAAAAGAAAAAAAGAAATATTTATCCTATCAGATTTAGACCAAATTATTGATAACTTTATTAACATAATCAAATTGTCACCAAAGTTGAATTTTGTAAGAATTGAAAAACCATTTGAATATTAGATACAATAATCTCGAAGGTGGAACAATTAATTATAGACAAAAAAAATCCTTGTCCAAGAATATCCAATCCAATAAACATTATATTGATATATTCGATCAGGCAGCAAATTAAAGCCTCCTAAAACGGATTCAAGATCGATTCACCGATCCAAATCGTTCATCTCTAAGAATATACCGTCCTCTAAAGGCTAGATACAATATTGACAGTTAAAATAGGTTTTTTTTTTTTTTTTTTCTTTCAAAGGATTGGACCGAACGATGATCATCTTCCAAGAAAAAACAAAAAAATAGTTGAATCAAAGCATAGAAGAAGAGAAGTAGTTCATTGATGCGCTATGACACATGTATCAACTACTGCTCTTCCTCTAAGTCTTGATCCAACTATACCACCGAAGTAAGGTTGAGGCATGGCCAAAAGAGGAGATAAGGACAGAGACAAGATAATTATAGGGACTTATTGTGTTATGGAGCATAAATTCTCCATATTTATAGAAAGCATGGACCGACTCTAATCTCTGAGGAAGGATATATAGTTGTTATCACAGATAATTGCATGTTATCACAACAAATCCTTAACCGGAAAAAATTATCAAATTTTCTTTAAAGAAACATGTTTATAGATAATCCTACAAATTAAGCATGCTTATCAAGAAAAAAACATGCTTATAAAGTCAATATTTATCAAGAAAAAACATGCTTAATTATCAAGAAAATAAAAAACATTATATTTTCTAATTGGACGAAAAAATTATAAAACTGAAATTGAGTTCAAATTTTTCTATAATTAAATTAATGATCAGCAGTTTTATAATGAAGCCTTGAAAGCTAAGGTGACAATTTCTCTTTTTAAGATTCAACTTCATCCGTGCCCAATGTGTGATTGAATCCATCTAGAACATAAAATATTAGAAATTTAGTAGAATTCCTCAAGGGAGAGAGAGTGACTTAAACTATTTGGGCTGTTTGAATGTAGTCCTAAAATTTTTATAAAATTTTATTCAAGCTAAAAGAAACATTCTTTCTTCTGTTTCTTTCTTTTCTTTCTTTCTTTTTTTTAATTAAGGTTGGCATGCATACCTTCTTTTGGCCACTTTCTTGATTCAATTACTACAGGACGTTGTGGGGTACGAGCCTAATACTTACATATCCTAAGTCCTGACTAACATTTATTTCCCTGTCAATTATACAATAAAAGAAAGAAAAAATAAACTTGGTTAGATTTTTATAGCCACAACAACATCAACAACAAAAGAAAGAAAAAATAAAAGAAAATTTTGATTTAGGGTTCTTTCAAGAATCACTCGAGAGAGAAAAAAAAAAAAAAACATTATATTTTCTAATTAGACGGAAAAATGGCCTACATTATCCCTTTTTTTTTTTTTTGGGTAAATTTAGTGCTTATTAGGTGAGGCATATTAAAGCCTGCAAAATCCATATTAATTAAGGAGTTGATTGAGGTCAAGTCCTTGTTAAAAAAATTCACTAATAGAAGAAAATTTCTCAAGAAACTAAAAAAATTCTAGAAGTTTGGAAAGTCAAATTGTCTCACTATTTTTTGTAAATAAATTCGGTTCAAAATTCACCCATAACAGAATTTTTTTTTTTTTTAAATTGAAAAATAATATAAAAATTGAAATTGAATTATTCAAGCTATGTGAATCCAATCATACAATTTAAAAACCATGTTAAAAACACTAAAATTTCCTAGAAGATAGAGACAACTAATTGTAAGCATAACAAAAATTTAATTGACTGTAAAGTAGATTACATTACATTACCTAGAATAACACTACATTACCCAGAAATGGGTTTAGATAGCCATGTAATTTAATTGACTGTAAAGTAGATTACATTACATTACTCATAATACATTGGTTGAAGTCTGCAATCCATTTTACAGCCTTTCTTCATGATAGATTACACCCGTAAAGTGGATTACATCCGCTCCATAACGCGCCAAATTAACATTATTTAAACTATGTAATGTAATCTCAGATTATATTACATAGCACTTTACACCCAACCAAACGCCCCCTATGTGTTTTCTCCCAAGATTTATCAAAGATTTTAAAATTTATATTGTTTCTTTTCATAAAACGTCCTTAAAAGACACTACAAAGTACAAATAGATAGGGATATATTTGGTTAGAGTTAAAGATCACTCACCTTTGTTTTTCCTTTCACAGAATCTGGGCTGGACCGGTGACAATTGAACTTACATAGATCAACTATTTATATATTTATTAAGGAAAAGTTATTGAACTTGTTTATATGCATGT
The DNA here is from genome assembly GCA_017140935.1 of Hamamelis virginiana. NCBI lineage: Eukaryota > Viridiplantae > Streptophyta > Magnoliopsida > Saxifragales > Hamamelidaceae > Hamamelis > Hamamelis virginiana. Next base: position 489,358 of record JAESVK010001432.1, on the reverse strand, counting down.
GTACAAAAATGGAAAAAAATGGCCGATGGAGCTCACATTCTTGTTAAAAATATTCTGCTAAAACAAAAGATTGGCCAAAATACAGAAAATAAGTGTAGAAAAGCTTCAAGAAATAAAAAGATTTTAATATAAAAAATTGTAGAAAGAAAGAAACCTGAAATATTCATTCTATCTGATTTCGATCATAAATTGATAACTTAATGTGATCGACCGATGATCATCTTCCAAGAAAAAAAAATAGTTGAATCAAGGCATAGAAGAAGAGAAGTAGTTAATTGTTGTGATGACACATCTATCAACTACTGCGCTTATTCTAAGTCTTGATCCAACTATACCACCTTTGTAAGAGTATTTATCCGATGCTATACAACTTTGAAAATAGTTGAAGCAAGGCATAGATGATGGGGATGCATCTCTTTCAGGTGATATATATATATATATATATATATATATATATATATATATATATATATATACCTCTATGAGATACAACCTCAGCATCGAAGTCTTGTTTCAACTATATATAGTACTGAAGCAAGGTTGAGGCATTACCAAAAGAGAAGAGATAAGGATAGAATAAAGAGATATAAGGACTTTATAGAAACTATTGACCGACTTTTTCCCTCAATTAGGAAACCTGACAGATAATTAATCCTTCAAAGCATGCTTATCAACAAAACAACATCATTATAATTTCAATATTTATCAAAAAAAAAAAAAAACATTATATTTTCTAATTAACTAGACGAAAAAAAAAAGTAGAAAACTGAATTGAGTTCAAATTCTACTTACAAAAGTTAAGATATAACATAAAATTTTGCTAAAATTTTGGGAAATCAAATTTTTTTAATTATATTAATTAATTCGGTTGAAATTTTGCATAAATTAAAAGTTTGAAAATTCCAGTAACATTATCGATAGAAAAAAAAGAGTCCAAAATATTAGGGCTATAGAAATTGTAATAATATTTGAAATTTAGAAGAGTTCGAATTTTGGGAAAAAAAAATTGTCCATGCACCCGTAGAGATCGAATTGAAAACATGCTAAACAAAAAATTTGTCTTAGGGGTACTGAAACATTAAAAACAAAAATTTTAAATTTTAAGTGTGAAAATATATTAAGATTCACCCTTCATCACAATGTAAGCAGCTTATGCGATATCTACATTTTCCATAAATAGTAATAAAATAAAATGCAAATTAAACCTACATTTTGACAAAGAACATTAATATCAACAGCAAAATTATAAACAATATGGTTCTCTTTATAATAGATATACACACACCCCTCAGTTAGAGACAAAAATGATGCTTGGATGACATCTTTCTCTCCTTTTATGGGACGAGGTTTTGGGTTCTATTTCTCGTGAATGAGAATTGACACATTTGTTATTCTCCTTTCCAATTAACAACTAATCACTAATTTTACAAATTTATATCATTTGGCAACCAAAAAAAAAATATATATATCATAGCTCTCAATAAGCCAACACATTTTTGTGAAAAGAGGATAGAAAAGTGAGACATTAGCTAATTAGGAATTTTTTTAGGCCTTTTACACTTTTAACATTTTAGGCTTGAAAGATTTGTAAGGATATTTTTGCTGTTTTGGTCATTTTACCTCATTTTGTTAGAATTTAAAAATCTCAATCGGAGAAAGAGGAGAGTAGGATGTGCCATGGGGGAAATGGGTTCCCATTTTACCATACATACACTCAATGTACAGCATATATAATGCACACATATACAGTGCAGAAGATTTTGAAGCCAGGCCCTTCTTGGTTCCACCCCTGTTTGAATCTAAATCGATTAATCTTCAAAACATAATTGTTTTGGGAACAAGTCGCGTTTCTGAAAAATGCGATTTAGTCAAAACATAATTGTTTTTTTTTTTGATCGGCAAAAGAAGAAATATTTTTAGTGAAAAGGAAGCAGCAACAATTAATACAAAGAAAATTACAGCCAGCAGACTACAAAATGTGAGTTTTTGCCACGTTTTTGCATGGCATGATTTTCTAAATAATTCACGATCAAAGAAAGAGATGACAAAATTAAGGTGCCACTACTACAAAAAATCCCTACGAAAACGGTTTTAAACCGTTTTCAAAACCTTTTGAACACGGTTTTGGAACCGTCCTTAAGGTGTGTGTTTTCATAAGGTAGTACCCTTTCGAACACGGTTTTAGACTGTTTTCATTTCTATGCATACGAACACGGTTTAAAACTGCTTTCAAATATGCCACATACAAAAATGGTTAGAAATGGACCGGCCCGGCCGATCAAACTGGTGAACCGGACACCTAACCGGTCTGGGTTGATTATTGGACCGGATAAGGAAGTGTACCGCCTTGAATCGGTGTGAATCGGCTGGTCTGACCGGTTGAACCGGTCAATTAATAATTCAAATTTTTTTTTTTAATGAAAGTTGCATTCCTTGAGGTTTGAACTCCTAACCTCTTTAAAAGAAAGAGGATAGGAGCCTTTACCACTACGCTATGCTTTACTTGTTGTTATTATAATGCAGTATATAAAATATAACCTTATTACATTTATATACTTGTAAAAATCTCAAATATATTTAAAATAATATATATTTTATAATTAAGCGGTCCGACCGTTGACCCTGTGGTTGAACCAGTGATCCGACCACCTGGCCTCTTGTTCAGATCGATGTCTGGTCCGGTTCTGATAACTATACTCTCAGTTTATAGTAACAATATATGATGTGTAAGGCCATAATTATCATACCCGACTAGCGTGGCAAAGGGTGTGGGTCACCAGTTGAATCATTTGGTTAACGATTGGACATTAAATTTTATAAATGTATATATATATATATATATATATATAAGCTAAGATACTTTAACTTTAATTTTCTTTTAAATACTTGTCACCAACTAAAAATGTAATAGCATAATTAATTATTTTAACACATGGTTCAGTGTTCGAACTATGAGAATAGCATTCACATTTTATATAAAATAATATTTTATAGTTTATGTGAGAAAACAGAAAGACCGTTTTCTTTGGTTTCTTTCTAAAATGGTTTCTAAAATCGTCTTAATAATATGCCCATCAAAGACGGTCACAAAATAACCGTTGTTAAATATTACTAAACTAAAACGGTTTTGAAAACCGTTTTCTTTGATCTCTTTCTAAAACGGTTTCCAAAACCGTTTTCTATTTACTGTTTTCTTTGTATCTTTTTTTAGTAGTGGGGCCAACCAATTATATGAGTAATGCTATGGATCAAATTTTATATGATATTTTTATTTTATAGTATTTCTATTTTTGTGCATTTCAATCATGCTATCACGTTAGGTGGTCCACAAAATGAGATTCTTTCAGTATTTTTTAAGTTATATATATATATACAAATTAAAGTTCCCAACAAGATGTACGTTATTTATGATTAATTAAATAAATTGAACAACCCATTTAAGTAATCAAACCCTCAATATCACAATTTATTTATGATTTTGGAGATTCTTAATCAACAAAATGGAAGAATAAATTGAACTTGGATTTGGATTAATTTGTATCACTTCTTCACATGCTTGAACCTTTTTAGTTGCTTCTGCTCTCACTTTAATTTTTTTTTTTTCAATACGAGGATGAATCCCTCCGCCTGTCCTCTGTCCATCGAGGCCATTGCGGTTAGCTCGAGGATTTGATCATAATAGAACTAGAGGCAAACCCCGGATGTGTGTACCAGCCCTACAACACACACATCAATAAGTCGCGGGCTTGCACGGTGGTGGGGATTCATGCCCACCACTTTAATTTACTCCTCGTAATGCGACATACATATACTTCATACCTTTAATAATTTCATGGAAACTAGCTAGCACAGCTGCTCATTCTGAACTCCTTAGCACAGCTGTTATTTAAGCCTTTGATCATGTTGCGATATTTCTCAATAAAAACCTAATTGATACCATAAATGAATATTATAAACTATTTTGGTGCATACCCCTAACAAATTCTACAAAATAAAACGATGGGTTTTGTCATTTCTTTATCACATTGGATCAACCCGGTATGTTATTTTACCAGCTCTTGATAGAATTAAGACACTGGTTTAATTTGCCTCTTTCTTTTTGCAACTTCATATACTTAATTAGTTGGATAGCCTGGCTGAGCTGATGACAGACATTAACCTTTATCAAAGATCTAAGAAATTCAATATAATTCAAAAAAATTGAATACAATCCATTATATAGACTACTTCATTTTTTCCGAGTGGAGATCATTTGTCTCAATACCCTATTCCTATTCCCCGCTCCTTCTCACTTAAGCTGACCTTGAAAATTTTACCTTTTAAAAATAGTGGTAGTTGATTTTTCGAAGTGTGCTTTTGTGAGAGGGGACATGGAATGAGGACAGGTTAATGTGCTCATTTTTAGCTTAATTATTGTTTTAAATCAATGAGTATTGTCACTTTGTCAGCATTGTTTTACTGCTAAAAATTAAAATCCAGCTAGCCCAACTAATTATTTGGGTTGCA
>JAESVK010001432.1:441164-459852 GCA_017140935.1 Hamamelis virginiana | reverse complement strand
TACTTTGAATGATTACTTCGTACCGTCACTGCTCCTAGATTTGGTGTCAGAGGAGCCAGTGACATCTTTATCAAAACGTGTCTTAGAGTGTCACATCAAACTTGTCAAATCATCCATTTATCGGGGTGAATCAAATGATTGATGGATCGGGGTCTGGACATCCCCATTAATGATAACCTAACTACCCGATCTGTTAGAATACCCGAAGAGAAACCTTGGGCCATGGGTTTTGTTCCCCAGTGGGTCACCAAATCGGGTTTCACCCTCTTCAGTTGCCCCCCACTCGGAGAAATGACGAACTAATTTTTCCGAGTACTAATAAACTGGGGAGCATTTTGATTCGGGGACATTACTGATTTGAAAGGATTGCGAGTCGTTCTCATTAATGAAGCGGGCGGCTGCTCATGAGTAGTTTTGTGTTGCTCGAGGCAACAAAACTGAAAGGTTTTCGCAAATCATACTCATTAATGGAGCGAGCGGCTGCTCATGAGTAGCTTTGCGCTGCTCGAGGTAAAAAACAGGTGTTTCCTTGAAAGTCGTAATCGAGGTGACGGTTTGGAGGCGTCAATAATTACAGTGACGTCACCAGAGAGATCGTGGTCGTCTCATCAAAGCCACGTGTCATGCATCCAAGGGCCACTAGGTCGGAGTGTTATAAAATGAAGAACCTTCTTCATTTCTTCATTTTTCTTCGAGTTTTTACGCCGGAAAACTTCGTCTGTCGCCGGAATTTTTCTCCCGTTGATGCCGCGTTGCTTCTGATCGAGATTTATCCTTTTTGCCTGCTGCATTCTCGTTTCTCTGCCCACAGAGGTATTTTTCTTCTTATTGCTCAAGTTTTTACCGTTTATTTTTTGGTGTTTTGCTTTCTTTTTGAATTTAGGATTAGCCCTAGGACTGTTACTTAGCTTCTTTTTGGGTATGAACGCGCTTTCCGGCAAAACTTCTACTTTTTCCGGTAATACGCCGTCTAGACTAGGGTAGCTTGTGTTTAAAAATACTTTCGTAGTGTAACCAGTCGGGGAACATTTGTAGGATGGAAGAGATCGGGGTGTCCCAGAGATCTGTTTCCAACAGTGAGTCTGACGAGCTGCCTTCCACATCGGGATCCTCTTCCGATTCGTTCGAAGTCAGCCCGATTAGAACATCGCCTCCTGAGTCCCTATCAAACCCTCCGTTCCCATTCGTTCACATAAATTTGCTTAGGGAAGATGAAGAGTCCAGGATTCGGGATAAATATGATATTCCCGATTCGGTCAGGATTCGCGTCCCAGGCCCCAATATTCGAGTTACTGATAATCTGCCTGGGGAGGTCTGTTTCTACGAAGAAGCATTCATGGCCGGTTTAAGATTTCCTCTCCAGAGCTTTATTAGGGAGGTACTCCACACCTTAGGGGTTTGCCCGACCATGCTTACCCCGAACTCATGGAGAGTCTTGATAGGATTCATGATCTTATGGCGGCAAAAGGGTTGGGCGCCTCAGTTTTCCGACCTGATGTTTTTGTGCTTCCTTAAGGAGAACACCAGGGCCTCACCGGGGTGGTGGTACATCGGTACCCGAACTAAGAGACCGGGGGTTCGTGGTCTTCCATCTTCCATCAAGGAATGGAAGAACAAATATTTTTTTGTTAGTGGTATTGGATGGGAGTTTGGTGATGGAGAAGAACCATCCTTCCCAGTTCCTCGGTTATGGTCTCCCCGACCAGGTTCGTAGCGTCGCTTATTTATTTTCGTACCTTGTTTTTTGCTTTATGTTTAACGAATTTTTGCCTTTTATTTCTGCAGCAAGGAAGTCACCCCGAGCTCCAAATCCTCCCGACTCTGTTTTGCGGAAATTCAGGGTGTTGAACAGTACCCTTAGGCAGTGGAGTCATTTGAAGTCGAAGTCTGTTTATCGGGAGCATTTTTTGTCTTATCAGAAGATTCCAAAAACCTGCTCCCCGATAGATCGTCCGTTTCGTGACAGGACAATCGACGGTCAACCAATCGAGTCCTTTCTTCGGGAATCGCGACATTTTTTCGTCGGAGAGACCACCCGATCAGACGAGAGAAGGGTGCTGAAAGTGATCAAAGAGAGAAGAGGAAGAAAAAAGGCCACGAGATCGAAGAAGAGAAAAGGAAACGATTCTGAAGAAGGTACCCCGTCTAGTTTCGTCCCTTCAAGATTTTTGTTGTTATTTTTCCCTGCTTCCTTTAATGAATTCATCTCTTTTTCAGCAGATATGCTTAATCTTGACGATGTTCTCGGGGATGATGATCCAACTCAGGATCCAGCCCCTCCTCAGCCTGCTGCGGAACAACCTCCTCGCAAAAAACAAAAGAAGCAGCCGCGTGAGAGGATTCCCGATGTCAGGGTACCCGATTACCCAGTAGGTGGGGTCGGTGTCCGAGCAGTTCGTACCCCGACTGGGGAGTGGCTGAGCACAAGCACTCGTTCTCCTACTTCCTTATCCATTCCTGGCTTGAATGATAACAGCTCTCTGCTGGTGGACAGTCAAGCTTGCATTAACCTTCTCGGAGGGGTGTCGTTTGAGAACGACCAGACCCTGATGAAGAACATGGTTTTTGAGAAGCTGACGGAGCATTATGCAACTACGGCAGTTCGGGTAAGGAACAGTTCTTCTTTAATTTTTACCCCGAAGATGCTTGAATTATTCTGACCTTTTTTCCTTTTCTCTTTATTTAAGAGCGCCTTGGCTGGGTTTTATGCGATCAACCAATATAAAGAGGCTTGGAGGCTAAAAAACGCAGCTGAGGAGGAAGTCCGGATTTCGAAGTGCGAGATCGAGGGGCTTCGTCAAGATGTCTCCGATGAGAAGGCGGCCCGGGCTGCCGAGAGGGCGAAAGCTTCTTCTGCAGAAAGTTTGCTTTTGAGGAAGGTGGCCGATCTGGAAGCCGAGCTCACCAAGATGCGGGAGGCTGAATCTCTTGCTCGGGAGGAAGCGGTTGCCGAGTACAAGGCCTCTGTTGATTTCAAACGGGCTTTGATCGGTGAAGCCAGGGGATTCCTCACCCAGGGCTTTGGATTGGCTCGGGACCTTGCTGCTGAACTTCTTCCCGATGCTGATCTGTCTCTGTTGACTATCCAGGAGGCGAAGGCAAGAAGATCGGCACGCAAGGTAGCCGAGCCCGCAGAAGTTCCTCCAGTGGCTGCCACCTCTTCTCATCAGGGTGACTCTTCTACTCCCAGTGCCGTTTTGCCCACCTCTCAGGGGAACGAAGCCGAGGGTTCAGTGACTCCGACCAGCAGAGACCGAGCCATAAATTTAGATTAAATTTTGTAACCCCTTCTTCTTTTTTGTTTTTCATGATGTAATCGGGATTTCTATCCCTCCTCTGTTTTTGATGTAATCGGGATTTCTATCCCTCTTTAATGAATCGGACTTTCTAAATGGCATGATTTTGTTTTTACGGATGTGGATTGGTTATCCTTGCCCCCCAGATCAGTTATAGATCGATTCTATCACCTGATCTGTTTAAGACAATCTTTTCTTTTTGGTAGAACGTTCTAGGTGCCGTAGCACCTGAGGCAAAACTCTTTCTTTGACTGATCAGGTCAAGAACATTTAATGCCCCCCGATTTCAATGATCGGTATTTCAATAGAATTGAGATCCTATTGGCCCGATATCCCTTGGGTCTTAAGAAGTCGTAGATCTTTTTAAAGAATGCTGCATAATAAGTTTGCGACCAGAAAGACTTGCATTAAAAAACATAAATCAAAGCATTTGTAATATGTTAACAGAAAAATTAATATTAATCAAAAATTGAGACAAATCAAAATGATCATTTACAAGCGAGATAAAACAAAGAAAGAAAATTTAATCATGCTGTAATTGATCGGGCAACCAAAAAAGATCATACTTCCTAAGATCTCTACTGATAATATTTCTTCAAGTGAGTAGCATTCCACGGTCGTTTGAGCTGCTTGCCATCAAGATCGGTGAGCCAATACGTACCTGGACGAAAATAAAGCTGGACTTGATAGGGTCCCTCCCAGTTAGGCTCCAACTTGCTCGGGTTGAGCGTTTTCCTGAGAACAAGATCTCCAGGTCGAAAGTGTCGACTCTTGACCCCTTTGTTGTAAGCCCGAGCCATCTGTTGCTTGTAAGCCTCCATTCGGATCCTGGTTGCTTCTCTCTTCTGCTCTAGCATATCCAGATTGAACCGCAATTCAGAGTCGTTTTGATCGGGGTTGTAAGAATCTACCCGATAGGATGGTATACCGATTTCGACCGGAATGACAGCTTCGGTTCCATAAGTTAATGAAAACGGGGTTTCGCCAGTCGGGACTCTACTAGTCGTGTGATAAGCCCATAGTACGGATGGAAGATCATCAACCCAAAGACCTTTGGATCGGTCGAGACGTTTTTCTAATGACTGGATGATCGTTCGATTAGTCACTTCAACCTGACCATTGGCCTGTGGGTGTCCGGGTGACGAAAAATTGTTTCGAATCCCGAGTTCCTTGCAAAGATTTTTGAGACCATTGTTGTTGAACTGGGTTCCGTTATCAGCGATCAATGTCCTAGGAATTCCGAACCGACAGATGATGTTTTCCCATATGAAACTACGGACGTTGGTTTCAGTAATGTGAGCTAATGGTCGGGCCTCTACCCACTTGGTGAAATAGTCAATAGCAACCACTAAGAATTTCTTTTGATCTTTGGATCGGGGAAGAGGACCAACTATATCAATACCCCACTGGGCAAACGGCCATGGGCTGGAGATGGGAACAAGCTCTGTGGGTGGTTGGTGCGGGATCGGAGCAAATCTTTGACATTTATCACATTTTTTAACGAGATCGATGGCATCCTTCTCCATGAGTGGCCAGTAGTAACCTTGTCTGGCAACCTTTCTTGCTAGAGATCGGGCTCCCGAGTGATTGCCACATACACCTTCGTGAATTTCTCTCAGGATATAATTAGCTTCATCCGGTCGGGCACACCTAAGGTAGGGACCAATAAAAGATCGCCTGTAGAGGCTTCCATTTTGAATACAGTATCGGGCAGCCCTGCTACGGATTCTTCTTGCCTCACTCTTTTCGGGTGGAAGAGTTCCCGACTGGATGTAGTTGAAAAGGGGATCAATCCATGATGGCTCAGGGGCGATTGAAAAAACTGATTTGTCCAAAATATCAATGGACGGATACTCAGCCAGCTTAATGACCACCGATCTAGGAATATCAGCTTGGACTGCAGAGGCCAAGTTGGCCAGGGCATCCGCATGGCAATTTTCCTCTCGGGGAATTTGCTGAATGGAGATATTCTTGAATTTACTAAAAGCCTCCTTTGCCTTGGTCAGGTAACGTTGCATGTGAGTTTCTTTTGCCAAGTAACTTCCGTTGACTTGGTTGACAACGAGTTGCGAGTCACTGAAAATATGCAGGTACTGGACAGATAGGTCGGCTGCCATTTGAAGGCCTGCCAGCAAAGCTTCGTACTCCGCCTCGTTGTTTGTTGCTTTGAAGCATAACCGGAGGGCTAGCTCGATTTTTTCTCCCTCGGGGGACTGAAGAACAATACCAGCCCCTGATCCCTTTGAATTGGACGAGCCGTCCACGAATAATTTCCAAGACTTAGAGGTTAAATGCTCGTCGGTTTGGCAGGGCATTGAGGTCGGTTGATCAACCATAGCACTGTCGTCTTGTGGTGCTTCGGGTGCTAAATCTGGAGTGAATTCAGCAATAAAGTCAGCCAAAACCTGCCCTTTTGTCGCCAAGCGTGGTCGGTACTCGATATCGAACTCACTTAACTCAACAGCCCATTTGACCATTCTTCCCGATGTCTCCAGGCGATGAAGCACGTGCCGCAAGGGCTGGTTTGTGAGGACGACCACTGGATGAGCTTGGAAGTATTGCCTTAGTTTTCGGGCAGAGATTATGACCGCAAAAGCCAACTTCTCGAGATAGGGGTAACGACTTTCAGCACCGAGTAAAACTTTGCTTACATAATAGATGGGCCTTTGAATATCTTTGTCTGTCTTTAGAAAAACCGAGCTGACCACTGCCGGAGAAACTCCTAGATAGAGATACAACGTCTCCCCTAGATCGGGCTTGGCGAGGAGTGGTGGAGATCCCAAGTACTTCTTCAATTGTTGGAAAGCATCTTCGCACGCCTGTGTCCAAGCAAATTTCTTGTTACCCCAAAGGACATCAAAAAAAGGAAGTCTTTTCTCGGAGGATTTCGATATGAATCTGTTCAGGGCGGCTACTCGACCAGTCAATCGCTGAACGTCTTTGATGGATTTTGGAGATTCCATATTTAATAAAGCCTGAATTTGATCGGGGTTGGCCTCTATGCCCCTCTTCGTGACCAGGAATCCGAGAAACTTGCCGGACGACACCCCGAAAGAACATTTGGTCGGGTTAAGTCGCATGCCATATTGCTTCATGACTACGAAGGCCTCCTCTAAGTGCCGTATGTGATCGGGGGCTTTTATGCTCTTCACAAGCATGTCATCTATATATACTTCCATGGTTATCCCGAGCAACTTTTTGAACATCCTGGTAACCATCCTTTGGTAGGTTGATCCGGCATTCCTCAGCCCAAAGGGCATTCTGGTAAAGCAAAACATTCCATCTGCTGTGATAAAAGCTGTCTTTTCTTGATCGGCAGGATGGAGTAGAATTTGATTGTAGCCCGAGTAGGCATCCATGAAGCTCAACAATTCATGGCCCGCTGTTGCATCCACTAACTGGTCAATTCGTGGGAGGGGGAAACTGTCTTTTGGACAAGCCTTGTTTAAGTCTTTAAAGTCGATACACACTCTCCATTTCCCACTCTTCTTTTTGACGACAACACAGTTTGACAGCCAGTCCGGATAAAACGTCTCCCGAACAAATCCTGCTTTGAGGAGTTTCTGTACTTCTTCTCTGATGGCTTGTGATTTTTCTTCCGAGGCGGTGCGCCTTTTCTGACGGACGGGCTTGAAGTCGGGGTCAACCTTCAGCTGGTGCGTTGCTATTGATGGATCTATTCCGGGCATATCCTCATGCCCCCAAGCAAAAACGTCCCAGTTGGCCCTCAAAAAGGTTATCAACTCAGACCGAATGTTGTGAGGGAGCTGAGAGCCAATGAATACCGTCTTGGACTGATCGGTTGGATGGACCTGAATTTCTTCAAGACCTTCTATCGGGACCGAACACCGGCCGTTTTCATCCCTCAGATCCTCCATACCTTGATCAGTCCCAATTAATTGCTATTTCGACTGATCGGGTTGCTCCAAAATGGGTGAGGAGCCAACTGGGGGTAATGGCGGAGGTGGAAGCTGCTGTAAGATCGGGTAGATGGCATCTTGAGCTGCTGCGACGTTAAAACAAGTTCGGGCTATCGCCTGATCACCTTTAGCTTCTCCCGTCCCATGAATTGTAGGGAATTTCATGCACAGATGTAAGGTAGATATTGCTGCTCCGAAATCATTTAAAGAAGGCCTGCCAATGATAGCATTGTAGGCCGTTGGACAATCGACCACAATGAATTGTGCATCTCGGGTTGCTTGCTTTGGGGCTTCACCAATAGTGATCGGGAGATTTGCCCACCCAAGAGGACTCACTGAGGTTCCATTGAATCCGATTAGAGGCGCCTTAATTGGAAACAAATCAGAAATTTTTCTCCCCATTCTTTCATAGGCGGTGACAAATAGAATATCCGCCGAGCTCCCTGTGTCAATCAGAATTTTGCATACCTCAAAGTTTGCGATAACTGCCTTTATGACTAAGGCATCATCATGAGGAAGATGGATGCCATTCAATTCATCTTGAGAAAACGTGAGTAGGCCATATCGGGGGGGCGTCAGTTGAGTAGCGAAACATGAATGATCGAATGGAGGTGACCTTGCCGCCCTTGCATGGGCCTTTCTTGTTGAGTTGCTGTCTCCGGCCAAGGTAAATCCTCCGTGGATGGTATCGATTACCCCTGCCAGCTGTTGGCGGAGGTCGGGTTGCTTCAGACCCTGATCAGCTATTGTCGCCTGCCCTTTTTCAGTCCTTACCTGGTCAATAAATTCCTTCAGATAGCCCTTTTTTATCAGACTTTCGATTTCGTTCTTCAGGTCGAAGCATTCTTCTGTGAGATGACCGTGGTCCCGATGGAACGCACACCATTTATCTTTGTTCATTTTCTTAGGATCAGACCTCATCTTGTTCGGCCATTTCACAAAAGGTTGCCCCTGGACCTCGTTCAGAATATGGTTGATCGGCATTTTGAGCGGTGTGAAATCGGTAAATCTTCTGACCGGTGACCTGTCCTTTCTGTCGGCGTCAGTTTTCTGTTTTTTGTCGCTCGGTCTTTTATCCTCCTGATCCTTCTCTTTCCTCTTCTGACCGGAATCTTTATTCTTCTTATCGGAGTCGATCACATCATCCACTCCAATATACTTCCTTGCTCTCTCAAGTAGTTCGACCAGAGTTTTTGGTTCCCTTTTTGCAAAAGAGATTCTGAGGTTTTTGCATCTGAGGCCCTTAATCATGGCCGCAATAGCGACTCCCTCATCTAACACGTCTACCTCCAGCAATGCCGAGCTGAATCTGTGGACATATGCTTTCAGGCTCTCATCCTTCTCTTGATCAATGCTGAGCAGGTAGGTGGCCGATCTTTTTGGTCGGTGACTGATAACGAAATGTGCGACGAGAGCCGTGCTCAGACGGTGGAACGAATCAATAGAAGAAGGAGCAAGCCTTTGGAACCAAGTCCTTGCGGGACCCTTCAATGTCATAGGAAAGGCCCTACACATTATCGGGTCAGATATCCCTCTCAAATACATATGATCCTTGAATGTTAGGACGTGCTCCCTTGCATCTGTTGTGCCATCGTAAGAATCAATCGCAGGAAGTTTAAACTTCTCGGGAACAACTTCTTGTAGTATGAGTGGAGTGAATGGGGAGGTGTGAGCTAATTTTTCTTCGTCAGGTCGGGTAACCGGACGGAAATTGTTTCTTCTCGTGTCCGTTGTAATAGGTCGATGGTTTGTTACCCGACCCTGTCGGGGAATTGAGGATCGGGACTCTCGTGATCTATCGGGCTCGTGCCCCCTGGCTGGTCGGTCATGTCGTTCCAGATTGGTAGGTCTTCTTCGGGAGCGGACCTCTGAACTGCTGTCCTCAGCCTCCTGCAAATGTTGCCGAGGTTGAATGTTCTCCCGGTTGATCGGAAGTCCCGATCTGTGGCTTCTAACAGTTGCTCGTCTGTGTTGAGAGACGTCAACATGATCTGTCGCTCTTCTTTGAACCGGGACTTCTGGGGCACGAGTTTGGACGTTCAATGGTGAATGGTTTTGTACCCCATTAGACATGAAAAACTCCTGCTGGCGTGAAAGATTCTGGACTATGGTTGTCATTTTCTCAATGTGCTTTTGCATATAGAATATTTGACGTTGAACGGGGTTGTTAATGGACGAAGATACAAACTCACGGTGAGGCGAAACTACTTCAGGCGGAATCGCAGTCTGAACTTGTTCGGTATGCAAGGGATGATCATCGTGTGGTGTTGACGTGGTTATCAGCGGGGGTGGAGCCGCAGGTGGAGCAAGCTCACCGGAAGGTGGTAACTGGAGGTGGGGTGAATCGGCGACGACCCGTTCAGGCTCGTTGTTCACGCCAGAACGAGTGACCGCTATTTTAGTCTGCTAAACAAGAACTTCTAAGAGATACTGGAAATAAAAACTTTCGAGCCCCACGGTGGGCGTCAAACTGATGATGTCGAAGTTCGTAGAACCTGGATGGATATGATGGATAGAAGAAGTGGATATATAAAATGGATACTAGAAGTGTGGTCACCGGTGAGGTGCCTGCCAAATGAACTTCGATGGTTAAGTCAGCCAAAAAAGATGGAAATATAGAAGGAGTTCAAGAGGGGTTAGAACCACGTACCTTTCTTAGCTTCTTGTTGGGTTCTTATGTAGTGATATTGGTGATAAGACAGTAGGTTGATAGAGGTCATCTCTTAGGTTTAGTAACCTAATCTGTCTATTCCTTGACAGTCCATTTAATGTTTGCGTGATTAGCAAATGCGGCCATTTAAGGATAGCCTTACTTTGAATGATTACTTCGTACCGTCACTGCTCCTAGATTTGGTGTTAGAGGAGCCAGTGACATCTTTATCAAAACGTGTTTTAGAGTGTCACATCAAACTTGTCAAATCATCCATTTATCGGGGTGAATCAAATGATTGATGGATCGGGGTCTGGACATCCCCATTAATGATAACCTAACTACCCGATCTGTTAGAATACCCGAAGAGAAACCTTGGGCCATGGGTTTTGTTCCCCAGTGGGTCACCAAATCGGGTTTCACCCTCTTCAATTTCTACACATAAAATGTGTTGAAAAGATTGGTTCTTCAAATTGAAGCCTCATCCTAAAATGGACTGAGGATTTATCAAAGATCTTCAAATTTCATAGGTATATGATTTTTATTAGTTCCGTTGCAAATTCAAATAAAAAAAAAATTAAAAAATTGTAGAAAAAAGAGAAACCTGAACTAATATTAATGCTATATAATTTCGGCCATAAATTGATAACTTTATTAATTAACATGATCTAATTGTGTGGTGACTAGTGAAAAGCAATTGTTAGTTTAATTTCAAAAAAATTTGAAAAATCATTTGAATGTTAAATTCAATAATCTCCAAGGTCGAACAATTATAATCAAAGAAAATCCTTGCCCAAGATCGAATATTGAAATCTAATTAGTCAACATTATATATGCTGGGTTATGATCGATCAAGATTTACCAATCCAAATCGTTAGGCTCCAAGAATATACAGTAGTAGTCTACAAACATGCCAATCAAAGATTCATATACTGCACATAAAATATTTATAATAAAAATAGTTGGATCAAAGCATTGCACATAAATAAATAACCTTCTTTGTTGATGGAACCATTGTGCATGATCAGTATATGGACCGACCATGATCATCTTTCAGAAAAAAAATAAAAATAAAATAATAGTTGAATCAAGGCATAGAAGAAGAGAAGCAGTTTATTATTGTGATTGCACATCAACAAACCACTCCTCTTCATCTAAGTCTTCATCCAACTACACCACCTTTGTAAGATTGTGTAGGGCATGTGAGAGAAAGGGGTATAAATAAGAGACCCGTGGTGTTGAAGTGAGATTGCCACGTCAGCTTTTGGATAAAGATTGCACCTTAACTAATGACTGTGATTCTGCCATTCCATGTCAGCTTTTAGATAAAGATTGCACCAAAAATACCATACCATCAGCTTTTAGATAAAGATTGCAGTTGATATACATAATTGTTATCAAAGCAAATCCTTAACTGGCAAGAATATATCAAGAAAAGAAACATGCTTATAGATAATCTTACAAATTAAGCATGCTTATCTTGAAAAAACATGATTATAAATTCAATATTTATCAAGTAAAAACATTATATTTTCTAATTAGACGGTAAAATTATAAAACTGAATTGAGTTAAAATTCTTGTTACAAAAGTTAAAGATATAACATAATTAATTTTTGCTAAAACATGGAAAATTTTTGGGAAATCAAATTGGTTTAATTATTTCTATTAATTTCTTCGGTTGAAATTAATATAATGTCCCTAATTGGACAATTAATCTAACCATCCAAATTAATCATTCTCTCCTTACCACTGTATTATATCCTTTTGAGGCCTGTGATTATATATCCAATTATGCACTACTAATTTATTCCTAATCACGCATTTAAGTTTAAACACATCCATGCCCGATGTGTGAATCCATCTAGAACATAAAATATTAGAAATTTAGAAGAATTCCTCAAGAGAGAGTGCCTTAAACTATTTGGGCTGTTTGAATGTAGTCCTAAAATTTTTATAAAATTTTATTCAAGCTAAAAGAAACATTCTTGGTTCTGTTTCTTTCTCTTCTTCTTTTTTTCTTTTTTAAATTAAAAAAAGGAAAATTGGACTTGCATTCTTGTTTAAAATATTATTATGCTAAAACAAAAGATTGTTCAAAATACAGAAAATAAGTGTAGAAAAGCTTCAAGAAATAAAAAGATTTTAATATTTTTTTTTTAGGTTTGGTAATAAAAAAATTTAAAAAATTGTAGAAAGAAGAGAAACCTGAAATATTCATTCTATCTGATCGATTTCGCTCATAATTAAATTGATAACTTTATTAAACATAATCGACTGATAATCATCTTCCAAGAAAACAAAAAATAGTTGAATCAAGGCATAGAAGAAGAGAAGTAGTTAATTGTTGTGATGACACATCTATCAACTACTGCTCTTAATCTAAGTCTTGATCCAACTATACCACCTTTGTAAGATTATTTATCCGATGCTATACAACTTTGAAAATAGTTGAATAGATGATGGGATGCATCTCTTTCTAGTTATATATATACCTCTATGAGATACAACCCCAGCATTCGAAGTCTTGTTTCAATTATATATACACCCAAACAAGGTTGAGGCATGACCAAAAGAGAAGAGATAAGGATAGAGAAAAGAGACATAAGGACTTGTGTTATAAGGAGAATAAATAATTCTCCATATTTATACAAAGCATGGACCACTTTCCTTAATTAATTGGGAAACCTTATAGATAATTAATCCTACAAATTATAATGCTTATCAAGAAAAAGTTTAGTAGAATTCCTCAAGAGAGAGACTTATAACTATTTGGGCTATTTGAATGCAGTCCTAAAATTGGGATTTTTTTTTTTTTTTAAATTATTCAAGCTAAAAGAAACGTCCATTCTTGGTTCACTATGAAAAAATTTTACTTTTTGCAACAATATTATTAGCTAATAAGTACTTTTTTGCAACAAAATCCCACTTTGTTGCTAATAAATTTAAAATAATGATTTTTGCAATATATTTGTGCAATCATTGCTAATACTCTTTGCAAATAAAATATACTATTTACAAGGATTTACAATTTTGTTGGAATTCGGTCATTAATTGGCAACTATATTAAAATATCGTCGCAAAATATAAATGTATTCCCAATGGATATCCATTTTCTTTGCAAATAGGTTCCACGACATAAAATTTCATTGTAATTTGTAAATAAGATAAAAGATTACAAGTAGAGTCTATTTACCACCAAATTGCCCACGTGGCTAATGGGCATCAATTTTGCGCGCCGATGGCTTTTGTTTTTGTTTTTATACTCGCGCCCTTTACTTCATAAACGTGAAAGTTGAAACTCATAGCTTGGGCGCCTGCTGCATCTTCCTTTCTCTGTTCTATGTTCTCCATTTTCCTTCGTCTCCGACAACGGTTCCACCTCCTTCCGATCTGACGCTGTTAGGCTCATCGCTGACGAGGATTCCCGCCGGACTGTGCTGTTATTTCTCTTTGCTCTCTCGTCGGAAATAGGTTCATTCTCTCTCTCTCTCTCTCTCTCTCTCTCTCTCTCTCTCTCTATATATATATATATATATATATATATATATATGTCGCTTGCGATCCAAAAATGAACTTGTTCTGGTCTCTCTCTGGTCAGTTTTAAATCTGATTATGGATATGATTTTGAAATTATTTGTGATGAGTTTTGTGAGATTTAGAAATTATTCTCCTCTTGTCGGAAATACGTATATTTCTCTCTCTCGGTCCCTCTCTCACTATATATATATTTATGTCCCTTGCGATCCAAAAATGAACGTGTTCTTGTCTCTCTCTGGTCAGTTCTAAATCTGATTGTGGATATGATTTAGAAATTATTTGTGATGATTGTGGCCGGATATGATTTAGAAATTATGCCTGCAAATAACTTCAATGAGATGAAGCAATTGAGCAGATTGTAGAAAAACAATTTTGATTCTCTCCAAGATAATATAACTCTTTGCCTTAGAAGGAAACTGTAAAGTTTCGTTCAATGGCATCACTAGTGAATGTAGAGATGGATCAGGAAAAAAATTACACAATTTCCAAATGGATTTCTATTCCTTATGGGACAGTAGTTTGGCATATGGAAGATTGTCCATAAACTTTATGAGAACTTTTCTTTTGAACATATTAGTGAAAGAGCAGTGTCTATTCTGGTCTTTCTGATTAGGGTCTCCCTACAGACTTGAGGTTCTGACTATTGTCTTTGGTTTTCTATTGGATGCTTTCAGACTTGAGGTTATGTATATAATATATTGGGCATCTCTAGGTCAAATACACCCTCTTTTTTTCCCTGTTCCTCTGTTTTTGTGTTCCTTTTTTATTTTTTTTATTTTTTGTTATTCCCCCTCTCAGCCTCTCTGCTATTTCTGCTCTACTTTCTTTTTGAATTGCCCTCTGTCCACTTAGCAGCATCATGAAGCTCAAATTTTACTTGTAGAGATAGTCTTTTTTTTTACTTTT
The DNA here is from genome assembly GCA_017140935.1 of Hamamelis virginiana. Classification (NCBI taxonomy): domain Eukaryota; kingdom Viridiplantae; phylum Streptophyta; class Magnoliopsida; order Saxifragales; family Hamamelidaceae; genus Hamamelis; species Hamamelis virginiana. The sequence continues at coordinate 445,542 of JAESVK010001432.1, read as the reverse complement.
AGATTTTAAAATTTGTCTTTATCTAAGAGAAATGATGATAATCACTTTTAAATAATTTGAGGGATGATAGGATGTATGACAAAATTTTTATACTAATAGTGATTGTGGCAAAAATTAGGAGACACCAACTTTTATTACAATCACTTTTAATATGAAAATTTTGATATGTGAAGACGTTGTTTGAACATAATTTTAAAAAAATATGTGAATAAATAATTATTCAAAAGTGATTTTAACAAGAAGTTAACACAAAGAGACCCTTAAACTATTTGGGCTGTTTGAATGTAGTCATAAAATTGGAAAAAAAAATAAAAATAAAAATTAGTCAAGCTAAAAGAAACGTAAATTCTTGGTTCTCTTTCCTACTTTAATTATTTTTATTTTTATTTTTTAAGCTAGGCATATATGCATACCTTCTTTTGTCCACTGTGACGTTCTGGGGTACGAGTTTATACTTCCATATATATCCTCAGTTCTAGCTAACGTAACACATATTTCCCTGTTTTCATGCCTTTGTGCATGAATTTGCTGAACTTACATAATGTTATTGACTACACATTCTTGTCAAAACATTAGATGGAACTTTTTATTTATTATAAGCAAAAGTTATTGAACTTGTTTAGTACAAATTTATCTGTAACAGATTTCTTCATATTAATTATAGTACACATCGTGAAATTTACAAATTTATTTAAATAGGGCTTGCATTCTTTGTCTTCTTGAATAGGGTGCCCCATAAAGAATTGACCACACATTCTTGTCAAAACATTAGATAATACACACACAGACATTTTCTACACATAAAATGTGTTGAAAAGATTGGTTCTTCAAATTGAAGCCTCATCCTAAAATGGACTAAAGATTTATCAAAGATCTTAAAATTTCATAGGTATATAATTTTTATTGGTTCCGTTGAAAATTCAAATTAAAAAAAAATTTAAAAAATTGTAGAAAAAAGAGAAACCTGGACTAATATTAATGCTATATAATTTCGGCCATAAATTGATAACTTTATTAATTAACATGATCTAATTGTGTGGTGACTAGTGAAAATCAATTGTTAGTTTAATTTCAAAAAAATTTGAAAAATCATTTGAATGTTAAATACAATAATCTCCAAGGTCGAACAATTATAATCAAAGAAAATCCTTGCCCAAGATCGACTATCGAAATCCAATTAATAAACATTATATATGCTGGGTTATGATTGATCAAGATTTACCAATCCAAATCATTAAGCTCCAAGAATATACAGAAGTCTACAAACATGTCAATCAAAGATTCATATATTGCACATAAAATATTTATAATAAAAATAGTTGAATCAAAGCATTGCACATAAATAAATAACCTTCTTTGTTGATGGAACCATTGTGCATGGTCAGTATATGGACCGACCATGATCATTTTTCAGAAAAAAAATAGAAATAAAATAATAGTTGAATCAAGGCATAGAAGAAGAGAAGCAGTTTATTATTGTGATTACACATCAATAAACCACTCCTCTTCATCTAAGTCTTCATCCAACTACACCACCTTTGTAAGATTGTGTAGGGCATGTGAGAAAAAGGGGTATAAATAAGAGACGTGGTGTTGAAGTGAGATTGCCACGTCAGCTTTTAGATAAAGATTGCACGTTAATTAATGGCTGTGATTCTGCCATGCCATGTCAGCTTTTAGATAAAGATTGCACCTAAATTAAATACCATACCATCAATTATACAATAAAATACAGCCGTTGATATACATAATTGTTATCACAGCAAATCCTTAACTGGCAAGAATATATCAAGAAAAGAAACATGCTTATAGATAATCTTACAAATTAAGCATGCTTATCAGCAAATTCAATATTTATCAAGAAAAAACATTATATTTTCTAATTAGACGAAAAAATTATAAAACTGAATTGAGTTAAAATTCTTGTTACAAAAATTAAAGATGTCACATAATTAATTAATTTTTGCTAAAACATGGAAAATTTTTGGGAAATCAAATTGTTTTAATTATTTCTATTAATTTCTTCGGTTGAAATTAATATAATGTCCCTAATTGGACAATTAATCTAACCATCCAAATTAATCATTCTCTCCTTACCACTGTATTATATCCTTTTGAGGCCTGTGATTATATATTCAATTATGCACTACTAATTTATTCCTAATCACGCATTAAAGTTTAAACACATCCATGCCCGATGTGTGAATCCATCTAGAACATAAAATATTAGAAATTTAGAAGAATTCCTCAAGAGAGAGTGACTTAAACTATTTGGGCTGTTTGAATGTAGTCCTAAAATTTTTATAAAATTTTATTCAAGCTAAAAGAAACATTCTTGGTTCTGTTTCTTTCTCTTCTTCTTTTTTTCTTTTTTAAATTAAAAAAAGGAAAATTGGACTTACATTCATGTTTAAAATATTATTATGCTAAAACAAAAGATTGGCCAAAATATAGAAAATAAGTGTAGAATAGCTTCAAGAAATAAAAAGATTTTAATATTTTTTTATTAGGTTTGGTAATAAAAAAATTAAAAAAATTGTGGAAAGAAGAGAAACCTGAAATATTCATTCTATCTGATCGATTTCGATCATAAATTGATAACTTTAATTAAACATAATCGACCGATGATCATCTTCCAAGAAAACAAAAAATAGTTGAATCAAGGCATAGAAGAAGAGAAGTAGTTAATTGTTGTGACACATCTATCAACTACTGCTCTTAATTTAAGTCTCGATCCAAATATACCACCTTTGTAAGATTATTTATCTGATGCTAGACGCGTTCGGATCCTCTGCTAGCATTCCCCTCTGCTAGCATTTGTTCGCAAAGCAAGGAGATGATGACACTGCAACAAACAGGGCAATCCAATGGCTGAAAAAAAACGGCAGCCCATGTGAGCGTTTTGCCTAACTGGGTGTTAACGGCATCCAAATTGTGGGTTTCCTTCTTTGCCTAACTGCAACAAACTCCCTGTTCCTCCTAAGTTTATTCTCTCTCATCTTCATCTCTGCAACTGCAAATCTGCAATTAAAACAAATGAGCTGGTGGTGGGCTGGAGTAATCGAGGAGTGCGTTATATAAGAGTTTGAATGTAAATGAGAAATGGAGGTTGAGGATGACGGCGAATGGTGGTGGTGGAGAAGGCAGCAGGTGATATATATAGAGATGAGAGTTGAAGGGGCTGTTTGGGTTGTTTAATGATGGAGTTGGTGTTTATAGAGTGTGTGTGTGTGTGTAATTTACTCTAATTAAAACCTGGCAAGGCTTGATTGGGAGCCAAGAAATACAAGAAAAAGGAAAAGAAAATGCCACTTACTAATAAATTCCATTTCTGAATGATTTTTAAGATTTTTCTCCGTGTGGTTTTCCAAGATCCAAACAGAGGGTAAAGCTCCCATTCCTGCTTTTGATCTGGCACTCACTTCATTCTCTGATTACCAACATAAACAGTAAAACAGGGGCAGGTGCATATATGCAAAAATCAAGCACTCTGGCATTAACTACACTAATCATATAGGTTTTCATTACAAACCAGGATGGCATAGACATGCTCCTAAAAGCCATATTTAAACTGAAGCAATCAAAAGCAGCAGTAGAGAAATATAGTAAGAGGATATAAATCTGTATATATATAGATATGACCACAATGTGAAATGGAAACAGAATGCGTGCAATCATGCACTGAACCCCTTTTGTAGAGAGCTCAAGGCCCAGAAGGAATGCTATCGCAGGCTTGTCCCAATGCCTCGGCCATCTGCTCCTGATGAATTATGATAAATTTGTTAGTATATATGAAGATTGAAAGGATCGGAGAAAAAATAAAAATAGTAGTTGAATTGAAGAAGATCAAAGTGGGTTAGAGTTAGTTGCCTTTGCAGCACCGATTGCTCCAGCCCACCACCAGCTCATTTGTTTTAATTGCAGAGTTGCAGTTGCAGAGATGAAGATGAGAGAGAATAAAATTAGGAGGAAGAGGGTAGTTTGTTGCAGTTAGGCAAAGAAGGAAACCCACAATTTGGATGCCGTTAACACTCAGTTAGGCAAAATGCTCACGATGGGCTGCCGATTTGGGATTTAGTATTTTTTCAGCCATTGGATTGCCCAGTTTGTTGCAGTGTCATCATTTCCTTGCTTTGCTAGCAGATGATCCGAACGCATGCTAGACAGCTTTGAAAATAGTTGAAAAGATGATGGGATGCATCTCTTTCTAGTTATACATATACGTCTAAGAGATACAACCCCAGCATTCGAAGTCTTGTTTTAATTATATATACACTCAAACAAGGTTGAGGCATGACCAAAAGAGAAGAGATAAGGATGGAGAAAAGAGATATAAGGACTTGTGTTATATGGAGAATAAATAATTCTCCATATTTAT